>VUJU01000132.1:115127-166916 GCA_009835225.1 Aphis craccivora | reverse complement strand
GGGCAGACCGTCTTGAATGTCTCTATGCTGTCCATGACTCCGCTGTCCAGCACCCACAGCCTATTACACCTGTCTGCCCTAACCCGAAACACGGATATCAGGCTGGAACAATTGGGCGTCGGCGTCGTCAGTATATCGCCGCTGGACGCTTCGCTGTGCCATTCCCAGTTAGGATAAGCCTGCGTAAAAACAATACAGCTTTCAAAATACCATATCGCAATTCGCAGCAATACAATCAACGAACAATAATATTATTGCAAATGACGTTGTCGATATAATATCATGTCAAGTTGAACGTGCCATGTGCGTGTACTCAAAAATCACCCGTAGGTACACATTTTCGAGTGTTTCTGTTTCGTCAAATACGTACTATTTATACAAGACCTAAGCCCAGAGCTACGCGATAACGTAAAAATAGAATAACTTATTTACCTGCAACAATGGCGATTTATGCGTGTCAAAATTCACGCCAGCTCGATTGCGTGGCACCCATGCCAGCGTGGCCGGATTACCATTGAACAGTCTCGGGGTCGTAATGAATATTCTATCCCATCCTGAAGTCGACAAAACAAATTGTAAATTTATGTAATTTGTCTTTTTATGATAAGAATATTTTAGGTTATAGAGTATGGAAAACCGTCTAAAGTTAAACAATATATTGGTTTGATAAATAATAATAAAATATATTAATATATTATGTGTATTATTATTAATTAATTAATATAACTTCTAAAACTTGAAATGTCAAGGCGGTTACACAGTCTCGATTTAAACAGAATCCTATGCTGAATAACATATTTTTGAATTGATCGTTATTTTTATTTGTAAAAATAAACGCTAAGTTTCAAAAATAAAATAATAATAAAGTTTGTTATAAGCATTTTCGTGGCGGGAGGTTTTGAAACATTTTTATTCGTTTAAAAATTAAGAAAGTAGTACTAACTGTAAACTGGATAACATAATATTGATATGATAATATGTACATGTTAAATATTTTTTTACAAACATATAGAATTTTTTTAGATTTGTTATTGAATAGGAAATAAAGTCGATTTTGATTTTAGGAAAATCAAAAAACAGAAACCGTTTTCATGCCCTTTGAAGTACACCATTTCCGCGTACTTATATAAAATACATTTTAAATGTTAATAATAATTAATTATTACTTAAGTAAACGGATAATATAGGTATACATAGAATTTATTGCTAATAAACATTGCTCATGAAAAGTATGTACCTACCTATAAATGTTAATAAATTAATGCTTTACTGAATTTATGGCGCTATCTAGTTTTCATATCAACGATATTAAAACGTCGACCAATGTTTTTTAAATAAAGACTAAAAATAGCATTATTATCAACAGTTATAGTTTTCATACAGAAATATGAAAATGTATAAAACAATAAAATACATTTAATAATAATATAGGTAGATTGTATTAATATAATATTACATAATATTCACAACTTATCCATTATTACGTTTACGTTATCAACCAAATACTAACAAACATTATGATAGGTACTAATAAAGTAATAAAATACTATAATATTTTAAGTTTTGAAGTGTTTCAACTTTTTTGGACAAAACAACATGACGTACTCGTAAAATACCTACAATGAAAAATACAATTCATTTCCGAGCTGACTGATGAGTTTACTGTTATAAATCGTAATTTATATATATATATATCTGATAACTTAACCTAGTATTGTGAAAAACTAATAATTAAATGTCTGAAAATGTTTACGCAATATTGTATATTAGTGAGTTTTTTTCGAGATATTTACAGAGATTAACTTAATTGATTAGCATGTCTAAATTTAAAATTTATTTACGTTGGACTGTATCGATATAAACTAGAAGTATATAATCCATAGATAAACTGCAAGTGTTCAAATACATTATAATACTTATAAATATATTTAATTTTATATTAGACATAGTTTAAAATAAAGAACATTCTAATTGTTAATTATAACTTATAAGAAAACGTGTAAAGTTATACGTTCTTAATAGGTAAACAATAAACATCAAAACAAAACACGAAAGTTTAAGGGGTTACATTTATAAATACGTATAGTGTAGCATTAATAAAAAAGTATACTGCAAGAACTAATGAATGTAAAAAGATAAATTAATTTACTATATTACATTTTACAAATAGTTTTACTCTTCTTGAATTATTGTATGTATAATTTACTAAATAGATTATTAAAAATTTAAAAATAGATAATAAGTTGCTTTAGGTCAGGTATTAGAAATAATGAGAATTTGTAAAACAAACATAATTATTATTTTATCTCGTAATAATGTAATATCATAATATAGTTTAATTATAAATGTATACTTCGATTTTCTTGATAACTAAATAAAAATGGTATATAATCCGTATATTTTTTGTACACATTTTTGAAGAACAGAATCCAAAGCAAATAACTATAGGTAATGTAAAAATAATCAATAATATCTTATAAGAAAAATTAAACTTCGAAATCAAAATAGTATGCTTAAAATTTAAATAGAACTTAAAGGCCAACCTTTGTTTCTATACGTCCATAATTTATCATAATAATAGCATAAGCTCCTTTTGAAATTTGAATGTTTCGGCCGTTTTACTCCAAAGCGCATTGTTATTCAATTATTTTGTATTGCCCGTTATAATTAATTATGCTATGTAATTAATTTAATTATCAACTGAAATCAAGAGCTAATTTTATTACTAGATCAAGGATTTAAGTCAACTAAAAAAACATCAAATAAGCATTATAAAATATGTATTTATGCACGAAATGATTTAATATATAGGTTAAATATGTGTTAAAAAAAAGTCTATATAGCTAAATAATCATTGTAAAATCATTACACTAATATAAGGTATTATCAGTTTATCACTATCTGAGATATTAAATAAAAATAGACTAAATAAACAGTTTGATAAATTTTGTATTGTACCTAATCTAAACTACTCACAGTGACCATTAAGATAAAACTTAGTTTCTTTAATCTCTACCAAATTCAGTGTAATTA
Organism: Aphis craccivora; assembly: GCA_009835225.1. NCBI lineage: Eukaryota > Metazoa > Arthropoda > Insecta > Hemiptera > Aphididae > Aphis > Aphis craccivora. The sequence goes on along the minus strand of VUJU01000132.1, from coordinate 163,883 downwards.
CTACTGGCCTCAAATTACGAAAAATACTTTTCGAAATGCTAAATTGTCAATAAAAATTTAAAATATTATAAACTATTAAATCAAACTTGCCCTTAAATTCAAAAATATACACCAACATTTTAAATTATATAATCAGAAATGTTTTTAATTGTTTCTTTATATTCACTAAGCATACAATAAAATTAACCAGAAAAATGTATAAACTATAAAGCATGAAAGTCCTTGCTCTATTTATTACGCATTTAATTATTAATTTGTAAAAATGATCAATATGGTATTGTATAGGTACCTACCTAGTGCGTAAAGCGTAGATATATACTATTAGGTATAATGTGGAATATCGAAGACGCAACTAAAAAGAATATTATAGTTACTATACTAGATAAATAAATAATGACTAAATTACTGAAATTATAATATATAGGTAAGTAATAAGCTATTTTTATTTTATTTTTTTGTTAAAAATTACAGTTTATAATCTTAAAATTTAAAAAAATATATCTATATGAAAATTGTTCTTATAAATACATATATTTTTTTTTAATTTTTAGTTGATCTATTCAAATGTATTATAAATACGATATATTAATTTATTGTTAGTAATAAAACTTATAATATTTGATTGCAACCTAGATATATATTATATAAAAATAAATTTCTATAACTACTATATAGTTAGCATAATATTAATCATCTAATGATTACATGATGAGTAATAATCATAGTATTAGCCTAATCGTACGCATTAATGCATTATTATAATAAATATCAATATATACTTAACCTGTTTTAGATATTACGATATCTTAAGAAAGATTAAAAATAATTAAGAGATATTTATTTAGTACAATTACAATATGATTAAAATAAAATAATAATTTTGTTTTTAATGTTAACATATAATTTGAGGAAAAAATCGTTGCAATATATTTTTTTTCTTATGCAAATTATTACTCGAGTGCTTAATGGACAACAGTTTAGAAATAAAACACGGACAGAAATCAGCAAAATCACAATATGTACCTATTGTGGTATAACGTTCAGACTATACGAGTCATTGTTGAAAATAATTTTATTATTATTTAAACGGATCTAAAAGTAATAATTAGTTACTTATAATACCTACCTATTACATAACGATGTATTTATAATATAATATTATATAAAACTGGAGAGCGGTAGAGACTTAAACGCTTTCGCACACATTATTAACCAAACCTACGTTTTACGGTATGCAATAATCATATTAATATATAATACGATTATCTGCATAATATCGATACGACGGTAATTAAGTTAAAAAAAAATAATAATACAATTATACACCAACCAATTTCAATTCCGGTGGATATCGTTACTTCGGGCTTGTAAGAGTCGGCATTTGGGTAATTAAACGGCACATCGTATTGGAGCAATGTCCATTCGTTGACGACCTGTAGGTTGCCGGAACCGGTGACAATTGTCACAGCGCACGCCAACAGTACCGCTGTTGCGGAATTCATGTTTGAAAAACTTATCGAAATTCGATCACTTCGCGATCTATAACTCGGAACGGTCGAGAATAACTTACGAAACCAGAGTATCTGATCGGTGCAAGTCTGCGGCGAAACTGACGCTTTATCAGCACGCCGTCATCTACCGGACGGTCTCCTGGGCCACCAGTCACCACCACCACCACCACCGTAACCGGTCCCGTATCCCAATGCAGTATGGGTGCGCGTGCGCCGAATGAACGCCATTCATAAGTGACATCGCCTGTTTACTATTATTATACTATTTTCGTTATTATAATTATTACTATTAATTTAATTTAATTACCAAGTACCGATAACGACATATTATACATTGTTCACCGGAACAACTGGATTTTGTTCCGGAAACACACAAGGTCGATACGGAACGGTCTAAACGGTCAACTAAATGAAAACATTCTAGTATTCTACTGATAATATACAGTACCTATCTGAAATTTCATGAGAAATTAATTATTCAAATAATGCTTCAGTGTGAAATAGTTAAATCTTCACACTGCACATCACATAATAATACGTGCAAATACTAGAATTAAGATTTATAAATTACGGTTTCACAGTAAACTTAGAAATTAGGTCTTCATGGACGTTTTTGTACTTTTGGTATTATATCGTTTAGTAATATATTATCAATTTAGATAATATGCCATTGCTTTGCAAAATAAAAGTTTTCTTATATCTAATGGGCTACGTTATAAATTGAGTGTTATAAGTTTTAAGTTATAACTTTGGTTTTTGTACAACAATACAACGAATCTTACGTATTTGTAATAATTCTGTTATAATAAATGTAATTGTTATCGAAAAGTAAGAAATGATGGCAATGCGAAAATCGTATATATAACAATATTGGATTTGTCTAATCTGTACTGTAGGTACATATTATAAAGTGTTTGACGGAAGCGGAGTTCTTGTTTGATAAGCAACTGGTTATACCATTTTATTGAATATTTTAGTAACATTTTTTTTTTGTCTTATCATATCTTAGTTTCCGACGAACATTTAACTTTTATATCAATCACAGTATTATTATGGAGCCGAGTTCAAAAATATAATATTAAAAATTCGGAACAAATTTGTGATTGTCAAAAAATTATAACACTTACCTATCCATGTTAAAATAGGATGTAATACAATATATTATTATATTAATATAACTAACTTAACTATAATAAGCGATTAAGGATTCCCTATTTTTTCATCCTCGTCGTGGATTCGGTTTTTTTTTCGTTAAAATAAATGCTTTACACGGTCAGTAAAACAAATGTCCATTGTATTTCGATGTCTGACTCGATAATTAACGAGTTTATTTTTTGGTTTTGACTACGATAATCGTACCCGTGAGGCGACCATTGTCATACGTCCGTGTGTAGACGATCATTAGCAGCGATATAATAATATATTAGGTATAATCATATAAATGTACATAAGCGATGACTGATGAAACTGTCAAAATAAATCATTACAGTTTTTTCTTGTATAAATAACATAACAATTATTTTAGTATGTGCATGTTTTTTAATGTTAACGCGTCCGTTGTTTTTTAGTTCATATCATGTTTTAATATTTTAATACTGTTCCGTCACGACTTTGTTTAGTTTTCACTATTATTAGGTACTTTCATAAGGAAAGCTGTAAAAATATCATTAATCTGATGTGTAAAGTTCGAACAAGATTTCAGAACTCGGTCAAACACAATTTTGTGGTCTAATTTATTTTAAGTACTAGATTTGAACGAGAGGGAAATTAAATTGAAATGTATCTCATATCAGATAACTGCATTGATTATAGAAACAATCTCATAATTTTTGAGATTGGAAAAAAATAAAATATATTCTTTAGTGATTAGTGGTTTAACTTAATGGAAATCGACATTCCAATATAAACAAATATATCTTTATAATACAACCAACATAAGCATTATTCCTATAGATGGATGTTATTATTAAACATTTATATCAGATATGCATCGGTCTGATAGTCCGATGGCTTGTAATAGCGTTATTAAAATGTATCATTTACTATTGGTTTTAAAAATAATATATATACATAAGATAACCGGAATTTTATTATTTAAGATAAAATGTATTTACTTTTTATTTAATCGTTAAAAAAAAAAAAATGAAATACATTCCAAAATAAAACGTACAAAGATGTAGTGGCATCAACATTTTCGATGTAGGTAAAGCAATTAGTTAAGTATCAAAACCTAATCTTTGTTGACAACGAAGAATTTCACTTTCCAACAATAGTTTATACTAATGGCATTATAATAAAGAAAATATTTTCGTGTGGGATTTAATTGAACGTAAAAAAGCCGGTTTTTAAAAATGTACATATTATATTGTCGATTCATGCAGGAATACCAAACATGTATTGTAACAATCAAAACGACTCCACATAATGTATTTTTGTGTACTATTAGGTTTTAGAACAAAATAGAATAGTCTATAACGACTATAACCGATACTTGTTAATACAATTATTGTGCTAATATTGTACATCGCCGTGAACCTATCTATAAATGCATTTTAGTCTAAGTTTATACCTACACTGCGATATTGTGAAAAAAAGAAAGAATAGTACCTACCACACATTCTTTACACAATACGTCTCGATGCGCATTTATCGTCTTATCGATAACAAATGTGCGAGGCGACTCGTTGTGGGTACAAATATTATTTCTAGTATGGTTTTCAGATAATAATGTTTTCGTATGAATTCCAATCTTGTTCGATCTGATAAACATAACAACCAAAAGTGATATTTCATTTAAATCGTCGATCACAATGTATGTAGGGTGTGTCTGAAATTCATTGTTGTCGATAACCAATAAATTTACAATCTAAAAATCTACAAACTAACATAAAAATAAAAAGATACGTACGTTATCCGCATACTGGTATAGATACATAATAAATAATAATATATTGTACAGTGTTCACAATTCATTAGGTATAGGTACTGAAACAACCATTTCAAAATAATTCCCATAGAAATAATAAATAATAATTTATATTACGTAAAAATGTTTGTTTCGTACTTTAGTAGAAATTTTCGAGTGTCCTCAAAAATCGGCCAAGACGTATTGTATAAAAACAACCCGTATAGATATGTATTAATGTTTAGATGGTTTCATTGCGTGTAGTTTGATTTGAGACATGATTTGCTATTGATCCAATAAACTGTTCTTATAACAACAATATACTATTACCTTCACTTATTTTGGATTAGGCTGGTCAATAAATAATATACTATACATACAACATTAAATATTGTATAACCATTATTATTGTAATAATTCGATCAATATAAATTCACTATATCAATGTTTCTACGATAAAATCTCGTCTCACTGATTCGCCGTCCAAATATCTTGTAGCTGTGCATTGGAATTACTCATCTTAGGTACATCTCGGTTATGCCTGTAAATAGTCTAGACAGTAATACTTGTGGTAAAATGTAAATTTGAATAAGTCCAACTGAAAGTATTTGTCCACAAAAATAGACAGCACTCGCCATTTAATACTAAAATAAATATATAATATTGCACGTATGGGCCATAATTTAAAAAAGCATTATGTTGACAGATCCCGGATGTATTCTGTATAGGTTATGTAATTATATATTCTTTATAGGTTTTATTCGTTTTAATGGAAAATATAATAAAAAGCATTTGTTTAACCAATCACAGCAAAAACCGAGAAATGGAACAATTATTAAATTTCAAAGAGACATTGATGACCACATATAGTATAGTGGAACAAGTGACTATATTATTATTTATATCAAGATGGTAAAAAATAATTTGAATCAAATAACAAAATAAACACTTAATTAAAACTTATAAACGCCAGCGATACCATCGCCTAAAATAACATAAAAAAAATAAATTGAAATTACATAACATATGACAATTAAAATCAAACCAACTATAATATCACAATTTAATTGGTATAGGTACTATCTGGCTGATGAAATTTTCAGTATATGAAAAACTAAAACATCATATATATATATATATATATTAATACAACTAAGTACTAATAATTTCTTGGGGAACGGCGTTCAAGTCCGTGCAAAAATCAAATATTTTAAATGAATAACAAAAAATAACAATCTAACACGGTATAACTATGTAACATACAATATTATTGTATATTATACAACAATGTGTGGGTTTCGAAAATCTATATTATAAACACTGTAATATAATAATAACTATACTTGTCAACAATAATTTTTATTACTATTATTATTTTATTAATAAAATAATAATATAATCATCATATAGCTCGGTGAAAGTGGTATAGTCGCCTATGGTATATACACATTATAGAATATTTGTGTGTGAATGGCAAGCAGTGGCGTTCATCAAACGTATAAAATAATATATTATACTAATATCTTTCATATTATAGATGTATGTTTTTATTACCTATAAACAAAGCATTAATATATAAGTTATCGAAGACCAGTGATAGTCAAACTCTTTTTGATAAAAATATTAAGTATAATCGTATAAAAGATATATTTGTTTTCTTAGGAAATCGACTTGTATAATATTATGTCAGTATGCTTATTAAACACTAATACGTTAAAATAAAAATGCCAATTTATCTATGGTACATATATATATATATATATATTATATGTATATGTTACATTTAATACTCAAAATTAATCAAAAATAAGCAGGCGCGGATCTGAGGGGGGGCTAAGGGGCTTTAACCCCCCTTCGGCCGTATTTTAAGTTATATAAAATGAAATTACTATAAAAAAATATTATGGTTTTTTGTAAATTACCATACGCAGTCCCCCCCCCATTTGTGATTTCTAGATCCGCGCCCGAAAATAAGTGTTTAGAAGGTATACCTTAATTATGGCTAATACTTATATGTTTTCTTGATTTTAAAATAAAATAATATGATGATGTTAAATTAAAGTTTAAAATTGTATGTCATCATTGATAACAGACTTTAAAGTGCATACATTACTCAATATTTATATTTTTATGTTTATGGTTTTATAAACAAAAAAAAAAAAATTGCACACACATTTTAAGAAATTACCAGAAATTATCGAACTGTAAATCGTACACGATCGGACGTTTGTTCACTCATGCCGTAAACTTTTGCCAGATGTGCATAATTGTGATGTAAATGACCGGTGATGTTTGAATAAAACGAAGGTACAGTTAATAACAGCTGTATCATACCCGATGTATAGTTTGGACACGTAAATATCAAAATCCAGGACCACATTACCTTGTTTATGTAAATTATTTTGTATACACTTTCGCTCGTTGACCTTCACTGCAAAAATAATAATAATATAGTAAATAGATATCATCATAGAATTCGATAAAAAAAAAAAAATAATAATAATAATAATGTCAACTTAACGATCAATCATCCGACCGGCCGGGTGCAAGCTAATAAACGACTATCGGAGATTGCCGAAAATATAAGCTTTCTACAGAGTTATGAGTTATGTGACGCCGTCATTTTGCAGTAAAAATGATAATATATTAACGTTGGCCAAAAAAGTTTACACTGCCATATATATATATATACATATTATATCGATGCGTATTGTAATATAAAAATCCTTTGTAAAGAAAAAAATTGTATTCACAGTCATTGTACAATTTTTATTTAATTTTTATTCAATTTATACTTATCTGTCTTCAATGTGTATATTATTCTGTGTATATAATTTATAAAGTACGTTTATCAAATTAAAATGTTATATTAATAAATTGTATACTATAAAATATGACGTGTTTGTTGTATTTGTGCAGAAAAAAATGTTCATAGTTTTATTATTACTTAATAATAAAATTAATGTTATATGTAATAAAGTAAATTATTATTCCAAGTTTTTTTTTTTTATTTATTTACTCGTCGACTGCCATAAATTGACAGATAGAATATAAAATAAAATGTTAAAAAAAAACTTTCTGTTAAGTGGTATTATAAATGTGTAACATTATAACATTTATAATACATTATTATTCAAAGGTATAATATACACAATTATATGTGTACCTAATAATAATATATTTTATTGTATTATAGGTATTATATAGGTCACTTCTATATTCAGTGTTATAATTTTATAGTTTTAATTAATATTTAAATTTGGTAATTTATTTTTCCATTAAAATATTTTATTATTAGGTATGCATTGCAATAATGAGTTGGATTTTCTTGTCTGTGCGTTAATGCAAATATAAACATTAAACTGCTACATGTTTAATAATAAAAATGAAAACTGTTCCACAAATAATACCGAAAGAAGAATAAAAAAATAACAATTATGAAATAAACTGAACAACTCAACAACATTGTGTATAATGTTTGTCGCAATAAAATATTAATATCTTTTTTTAGTTTTTTCTTTTTTTTTTTTTACAAATTAATGTTTTTTCATTTTTAATTATAATATACGATATATACATTTATTTATTTATATACATATATTTTTTTTTGTGCATTAAGAATAATTGTTTTGTTGTTGATTAATTTTTACATATAATCTTGAGAAAAAAAATTACTTATTGCACACTTACATTATTTGTAAAATATACATAAGTAATTAAGTTATGCGATGTTATTTTGATATTTATTATTGTTTAATAAATTTCCTAAATGTAATGATGAACAAATCTTAAAAAAAAGTCTTTAATTCATATTACATAGAACAACGTAAAAAAGAAATATTTTCTTCATATTAGGTATTCAATTTTCCGAGTACTGTTATAGAAGTTGGAAAAAAAGCTTTCATTCAAAATGTAATATCCCTATAGGCCATATTACAGCCATGGCTCTACTCGAAAAATATAGTAAAAGTAACGAATATATAATAAACACGTAGAATATTGTAATAAATGCAGGATTTTTCGCATCTTTTGACTTGCTTTTACACGAAATATTATAATAATGAGAAACTTCAACTGATTTTACATAAGATGTACTCTAAACGTTCGATCTTATCTTCACGCTCGCAGGGACAAGCAATTTGAGTACATTATAATAATATAATACGCTGAGCAGTAAAGTTTAAAAGTGTGCAGTTTCTTGAAACTAATAAGAGAATGATACTGCACGTAATACATTAAACTACACATCGTTTTCTGGTGTACTCCACGAAATATAAGAAAATTAAATCGGTATATAAGTAAATTGTAATTATTATTATTGTTATTATTTATCAAACAACTGTCGTATTTCGTGGACATGAAGTCGATTTTAATTGGACTACGGGCGCCTGGAGTATTAAAAACTGGAGATATTGAAACAGAAATTGAGAAACTTTATATAACATTAGAACCATCAGGTAAAAGTAGTATAATTTCTCTAAAATCAATAGACTATAGAAATATAAAATAATATATTATAAACGCTCGCGGCACGCATTATGCGATGATCATCATATAATAAATAATATTATTCATTATTACATGATTTAATGGTTTACATTAACAAAAAAAAAAAAAAAAAAATGAAAAGTAGTCGGAGACAGAACGCTCTGATATCTACAGCTATTTTTTAAAACACACCGACAAAATTCTAAGACCAGATAAAACGGTTATCATACTTATTGTACAAGGTATCGTTCTCGTTTAAGTATCAATAATGGACGCTATGTCGCTGTGTATAGATATTTTTATAATAAATTGAACGAAATATTGATTTTCCGACATGTATATACGAGGTCCAAGTTTATTATCAACAGTATATATATACTGCAGTATAATATAGTCACTAGTGAATTTACATTACGGATATTACCTACCTGTTACGTGACGATGAAAAGAGTTTTAGAATTCACTACAGGTAGACAATTTTCAAACACAATATTTGGGTCTTAATGCATTTGCATATTTGTTAGGAATATGTACATTTAAAATCTCCTAGATAAATGTAAATGTGTTATGTATGACGGTAAAAATAAACGGAAGGGTTCTATTGTCAAACGTTTTGTTGTATATTTTATCATATATTTTGTGTTTTTTTTTTTATATTAAGTATTTTTTGTTACCTTTTAGCACACTTTTTGTTATTTTTATTTGAATCGTGAAGACACAATTTATAAATATTCTTATTATATTTTAATACATAATATTATGAACGTTTATATTTGACGAATTATCATGTATATTATAATTATAAGTAATGGATATGTGACGAAGGCATACGTGGTAAAGGGGTTTTATCGATTCCGCCCGATATTTGATAAAGTATTTTTTTTTTTTTTTAATTAACAGTATTGGTGGATTCAGTTTACCATATTTGTTTTTTTTTTGTAATAAAAACAATTCAAATATTCTCGTCCACAACGAAATATATAGCACACTTGTACATATATATTATGGCAAAAAAAAGGTAATTAAATACAATTTAAAATTTGTTCAAATAGTAAAATAATGTAATTAAAAACCTAGTGATTGGTTTTTTACAAAATATTTTTACAATTAAAATTGTTAGGTTAATCGTAGTGTTAAGTTGATTTTTTTTTTTTTTTTTAAATAGTGGTTTGATGCCAGTTTTACTTAAGTTAATCTAATAATTTTTTTATTTAAATATTAGTTCTGCGGATTCGACAGTCCGTGGAATTGATATGTAAACAAATTCTATGGAATTGATAGATTTCTTATAGGTAAAAAGGTAATTTCAGCTCAATTAGCATAAGCCTGTGGTAAATGGAAATGGTTAAATCAGCTCTTCGGAATTATATGTTACATTTTATTTATAAATATCCAAAATCAGTGAATGATAGTATCATGTAGTTTTTAGTAGTATAAAAAACAAGATTATTACCAATAATAGGTAAATAGACAATGGATTCATCAGTTAAATCTATTATTTCTAAATTTGGAGAATTCTAGTGAAAAAACATATAATATAAATTTATTGTAAATTAACTTGTATGGAATAAAATTTAAATACATTTTTCAGTGTTTTTATTGTAGTTTTAGTATTTTTTTAATACATAATGTTTTAAGCCCTGATTTATTAATATATATATATTGCAAGTACGCTACTAAATAATAATTAATTAAAATCTGTTTTACATTCCAGTGTTGATTTCCTGGTACAAAAATATATTATGCATAAAATATTATTATTAATTATAATATTATCTTGTCACGTGTATAGTTTAAATCCAAATAGGACGGTCGGAAATCGAATATCACATAATACATACACTATACTACACTTATATAATATTATACTATATATACGACACGATATACAAGTATAGATTCTGTAGATGTATATTATGCTACAAACGTATAGATTTTGTTTCTTCGGAGATAAAAAATAATATTATAATAAAATAGTATATTATTATAGTTTTCAGACGGAAGAAACTCAGCATTCAGCAAGTGCATTCGAGTATCGTTCGTTTCACTAACAATACTATTTTTGTTACACAGCAATAGAATCGGTTGTGGTACAAATTAATATCACAATTATTACTGAGTTTTTCATGTAACACAGCACTTTGTTTATAATTTAATTTAAGTACCATTTAATCATAAACGTACATATGAATGTGACACGTCTTAGAGAACTTATCCCGATTCTTCGTAAAATTTAAATTATTGAATTTACAGTACCTGTTATATGTTTGAATTAGATTTTAGAATTCAATAGTTAATCTTATTACTTTTACAATACGAGTGTATTCAATTTCGTGAATTTAATACTAAGCAGCATTGTCTACGATATATTGATATATTGCAATATATTGAAATATGTTCGATAAAGCAACGTTATATAGAGTGACATTGACAAAAGTGTGCGTACAGTTTAGGTTAAGTCAGGTACAGGTTAGGTTTAGGTGTTGTTTAGGAAAGAATAAAAAAAAAGGAATCATTATACTTTATAATATTTGATCCTAAAACTTGTTGATCTCAAACTCAAACGCTAAATTAATATACCTCATATTTACGTTTAAAAATGACGTAGCCTTTGACGCTAGCCTCGACTCGTATATATTTTATATATTTTAAATGAATTTAATAAATAATATTTATTTTTTTTTTTTTACATGACCATTATTGTTATGTTATAATATTGTCATATTATCAGTAACTTGCAGACGCAATGCCAATATTTTTACGTCTATACTGCATCAAATAAATACGAATCACCAATGGAGAGACTTAATCATTAAATCATATCAAAATATAAGTACCGAATTCGGTATTTAGGTATAATGATTTTTCTATGACGACGACAACGGTCAAATCGGATCACCGTGGCGACGCGTGTCGTACGGTATTACTATCTTTCTATTCCGCAGTCGATGACAAACATAATTTAATGATACATTATTATTATATTGTTGTTGTTGTGATTATAATATATATCGTAATGCAATGGTATAATTGCACTTATAATATAGTAACGCACACTATTGTATTCGACGCACCTCCAGTGGTGTGGCCTATAGTCAATGGTCTAGTTAATAATATAATAACTAATAAGAAAAATAGATACTATATAATATCTCTCATTATTTGTTGCGGCATATATTGTAAGCCCCTCAAAAATATTACAAGCCCTCTCAAATCAACGTGACTAAATATATATTCAACTTAGAAGTTACAAGTTATGATTGCTTTTTTAGAGATTTATTTTTCGACAAACGTTATTATAAATACATTATATTATATCATTGTTCATATAAAATTTACGCATGTATATGTTTTAATCGTTCAGTCAATTTTATGTTAAAATTGATTTTCCCAGTGTCGTAACCAAAACGGATTTGTGAGTGGCCACCGTACCAAGACGCTATAAGTGGCACTAACTATACTTGTCTTTTAAAGATGTATGATTTTAAATGTATTTCAATAATTCAAAACACAGTTAAATGTAATTCTAATTGTATTAACCTTTAGCAATAAGTGAGAATAATAATATAATATTACCAATTCAATTTTCATCTGTATGGGGTACTTGTGAATACTTGCCGAAAATTCAACTTTTTTAACAAGAACTAAAATCTTTGTGCGTGATTTTGCAAATAGCAAAAATGGATGTATATTTGTAAATCGTGAGTTAAGTGACAGTTTCCCTGAAAATAATACAATAATAATATAGTTATAATAAATAATTACAATAATTGTTTACTTGAATATTCATATTTAACAGTTTTTGTTTTGTATTATAATAATGAAACTAAAAATATATTAATGATAGTAATTTTGGTATTACATATTTATTATACTGCAAGATATTACAGATATTACAAAACGTTATCATTATCAATATTAATTTATTTTATGCATTTTTTTGACTACAAATAATTGTTGTACTGTGTGTCTGTGTGTATTATAATTTATAAGTCACGAGTCTTTTAAGTTTAATGGTTTTTCTATACAAACATATAAGCGATAAGCATATATTGGAATACTAAATTGATTTAATGTAAATATAATTAATAAAAATCAATGATTATTTGAATCTTAAATATCACTATACAAACTTATTAGACGACTTAATTCCATTAGTGATTAGTATCCAATCGTTATATTGAACAACATTATTTTAAACATTTGATCGAAACAAGGTTTAAAACAACTATAAGTTCAACATTTATTGGGGCTATTGAAAAATCATCATAAGTTTTGATGAAAAAAAAAATAACAGAGAGCATGCTTGTAAATTTCAAATAAAATAATGGAAGAGGATGATGTACGGCAATAGTTATTTAAGTACATTTTCGATGATCCGATATAGGAACGTGCTCTGGTTTCAGATAAACAGTTTAATGTTATCGACGTAGATTTGACCGCAGAACAATATAATCTGTGATTTATATAAAAAAAAAGTTCGGAATACGATAGTAAAAGTAAATTTCGATTATAATATTTTTTTCATATTGCATTGTATGTATAGATAGACGTCTGAAATGAGCAAAGAAATAACGACGTGCTCTGATCGCGGTCAAAAGCAAACGAATAAAATAAAATAATATTTTATCTCGGTTTCTCGACAATACTACAATAATAATAATAATAATAATATATAAAAGCATATTATTTTCGTTTTACTTGCTGTGTTCGTCGTAATAATAGACCATATTATTATATTATTTCGCATTCGTAAATAGAACAGTAATTATTTTGTACAGTGTAATCGTAGGAGAGTACAAGACGCAATACCGTGGAATAGTATATTATCGTTTTGACGAACGATTTAGAGCTATAAAGCCTCTGCAAGTAAGTACTTCTGCCCCAAGAAGTACCAATATACCCATGTTTAATATATACATATTCCACCCCAATCTGCTGTAGCTCGTTCCGTCTCACCCTTTCTCTAAACAATTTGTTAATCCTGTTTGAGATGGGTTTGTGAATAGTGATTAGCCAAATACTTCTGAGTTGATCGAACTGTACAGAACTATAGAGAGCACCTACTACCGTATAGTGCATTATAATACCTATACAGTTTAGTTTCTTAATACATTTATTACAGGAACAGCGCGTGTAAAATCCCAACTACTGTGGTGAATAAAATCTCCAACGTTTTCAACGGTGCTACAACTATACACATCGAGGTCGCACCACCGATATATTAATGGCGGCACACCGAATGAAACGAAGAAACGTTCGTTTGAACTTGATAGTTAGATAAACTATTTGATTAAGTAAAATAGTTTGAGCAAAGTCCGATGAATTTCCTCTATGACGGAGATGGTTAAATACAAAATACTACAGCACTTACCTATATGTTTAATAGACGTTATTTATACATGCATAATACATTACTACGCTAGCAGTTACAGTGTAATCTGAAATTTGTGTAAACGCAATTTAATAATAATATATAATATGCAATAATGTACCTACCTAATAATTTACATATTATGATATAGATTATAACAAGCTGCTTTCTCAGTTATAAATACATGAAAATGTATACAAATATAATTATATATACTATTGAACATGGTATGTTTTATTAATATTTTTAGTCATAACGATGACGTTTTTAATATCGAGTATCTAGTAATTTAATATCGAATTCGTAACTAGAAATTTATGTAAACGTTATTTTATTTGCACATATAGGTATCCAGGTTCTGAAAACTAATTATTTAATAACTTTGCCATTAAATATAATAATTAAACCAATAATAATAATTTTAGTTGATTTTTTCGTACCATAAATTAATATATATATATATATCAAAAAAACTGAAAATTAAGAGTTAGATATTCTAATATTGATCACATCTCTTAGAATTATAATTATTATAATAAATGATTGATATATGTATTTAAACGAATAGTATAACTGGATATTATGATTAAACATTAAAAACAAGAAATAATAATTATAATTATAATTATCATACAATTTCATCAAAGTGATCGCTAATTGGAAGTGTTATTATTTTTAATTCAGAGAAATTGTAAGTGATGTACCAATAATATAACGAATTAAGTCTCGGACTACTATTAGTAAAATACTAAATATCAATTGCAATATTATATACTCTACAGAAAAAAATGTCATTTAAAACAATAAAAAAAATAAAAAGTTTTATTTATAAATTATGATTTCCCATTAAAATAATATTGAAAACAACAATATTATATTAAAAATACAAAAAGGATCATAATAATAAATAATAACAAATCATCGTTTTTAATGCTATATACTCAATAATACAGCTGCAGACATCGTGAACAAATTTCTTATTGGTTTTTTTTTATAGGAATTGCAATATTATTTTTATTTTCAACCTTTGATTTGCGTTTGACTTTTTATACTAATAGATACTCTATATTGCTGATGTATACGTATCAACAAAATCATGAATTTGAGTATAAAATTAAAACAAAATAAAATAAACAAAAAAAATAGATGCAAAATATCTTACCAATAAAATAACAAACGTTTTTAAATAACTTGAGTTTGTAAAAATTGAAAAATAACATAACTACGATGAATTTATTTTAAATTGTTTCACCGAATAAGATATATTATTTATAATTTAACATTCTGTAAACTTTAATAGTTAAATTAATATTTTACGTGTTACTCCATTACAAATTGTTTTAAAAAAAAATTAATATAATTTTTTACTCACTTAAAAACTGAATAAATTTACTGCGATTTCAAAATAAATACCAACTATACCATTTTTTCATTTCAGACAAGAATACTAATTAATAATCTACATAAAATATAAAAAATAAACTTACATAATTGATATATTGAAATGTTTATTTTAACTTTTTTCAATACGCAATGTTCAAAAATGTTTTTTTATATTTATTTATTCAATATTTTATTTTAAAAGTTCTATGATGGTAAACTGACAAAGTTTTTTTTTTTTGTTTTTAGAGTAATTACAATTGGTAAACTTAATTTTTTTTTTTACTCGTATAGGTATCTACTTTTCATCAATGTAAACATCAAGTTTTTTTTCTGTACACAATTTAAAAAAAAAAATTCAACTCAATAGAAATACCTACATTGTTAAAACGTATCGTATATATTTTATATAAATAATAGAGGTGACAGTAAATAAAATATAATGCATTTGACTTTTTATTTTTCATTATTTTATAAATACAATAAAATTAAGTTCAATAAAAAATTGTTTAACTTTATTGGTACTGCGTGTTCATTTGATTACAAATTTGAAGTCTTTTACGACACACTTTTCTTACCTTCCTATATTTAATTATAAATTTTTTTTTCAATCTGACAACGTACCTATACGATTTTGAATTTTATTTTTTTTTTTAAATATGATTTTAATATTTAACTGTCAATAGTGTTTGACGATGAACAAACATTTTACGTAAAGCTTTTGATTGTTATCTTTCAACAATAAATTGCAAATAATAAATATTGGTGGTACATAGTAAAATTATGTACAATATTATAAAAATATATAGGTACATTAATACACTTCTATTATTTATAAAGGTATATTTGAAATAATTTTATTCATATTTACTAGCTACTTTACTGCCGAAATGTGTTCTCGTCGAAATGGAAATTTAATAATTTTTTATATTTTAAATTCTGATTGGAACGAATGGATGCTACAAACTCACGTGTTGTCTTTGTTGTCTTACAAAAGTACAGCATAGTAAAATCGGTATAAAGCAGGCAAGAACTACTAGAGCTTTAGTTTAAGACGTTTAAGCTAAATAATACAATTTTCACACTACAAAAAGGAAAACATTGTTTTTAATTTTTTGATATTACTAATACGAAAAAAGTTCTTATTATTTTTAAATCTATTATTCTTGTATTTTTCAAATTTGAATAACTTTTTTTGAACTTCTGATGCTGAGAAAATAAAAGCAATGTTGCTCGCAGTAAAGAATCTCATCTTTTTAGTGTAAAAATTTAGTTGCTCACGTTGTAATACAGGCTGAGTGGTCCTTGTTCACGTGATATGGTATTTACTTATTTTACTTATGTTATGCGTTTATAAGACGGAGACAATACACACGGGTATGACATCCTCTTAATGTGTTAATTATACAATAATGTATTTTTTCTAAAGTCTTTCACTATTTGTTGGAATAGTAGCAAAACAGATGATGCTTCTTTTGTATAACGACTGTAACCACGTTTTACATAATAAATAAATAAAATAATTAATAGGATTATATGTTTGGTACTATATAGTACGTATTTAAAACATAACATTTTTATAACAGAATGGAATATGAATAACAAATTTATTATTTAAAAAAATATATAGGTATATGATACTATGGTAAAATAACAATTCAGTATGTAACCTTTTACAACTTCATTTCTAGAATTTATAGTAATGTTTTTTTTTTATATTTTAAAATGAATGCATATTCAGCAGTCATTTATTAGTGCATATAAAATTTCTTGAATAAATAGACACATATGACATTATTATAATGTAAAATACACATTGAAACATATATAAAAAAAAAAGTTTCCTATTTGTATTCGAATTTGATATATATTATGAATTATGAATGTATAATATGTAAATATTATATATAAAAATAAACAATGACGCGACCCGGTGACGTCTAGTTTTGACGTTTTGTAAAGATTCGGCTGACCACTGACCAACTCTTTCAAAATGTGTAAATGTATTAAATTATTATACATCAAGTCGCCTTTTTTTCAATCACATTATTGACTCTCGAGTATATAGGTGAATACACTACATAGATATCTTAGAAAATAATGTACTGGCGTAATTGTTTGCACATTGCAGAGTTAATACGTTTTCGTCATTGAGGTTACAAAAAAATAAAATGAACATGAGAAACGAACAGAAAAAACCTAGTCATTAAAATACAGTACCATGGTTGTCGCGGAAACGAAAACTTTGAAAAAAAAACTTACAATGCTTCAGTCGACCTGCTGCTGTCCATATTATAATAGTATTATGTCATACTCGCATAGACGAAAATTTGATAAAAAAAAAAAAAAAAACAAACATTTTTTTCCTTAAAAAAAAACAGCGCATCGCGGTCGGTACGTCATTATACGTTATATAATAATAGATAATGAGTATATAATATTTATTCTATAGACGGACCCGCAAATATTATTATAATAATATTATAATTGAGACGTGGGCGGAGGATTTGCGGTGGTCTGCGACGACCTTGCCCTTGGCGACATTCTATAGCCAGTCTAGGTCCTAGGATGTACAATAACTAATATAACGTAATAATGATTTCGGTGATATTGTTATAAATTATAATGTAATACATAATTCGACCACGTGGTTTTTGAAATTATGACTTGTCGCGTCTTACGAGACGATCAAAACAATGAAATAATATAATGATGACACGCGTCGTCGACGAGCGGCCACGACCAATAGGCACGACGATCGGTAAATTAGACTCGCGAAGACGAGCAAATAATTCGGCTAGAATCGCACCGTCGCGCGTCTTCGTCGTCTGTGGTCTGTCTGTGTAGTACATAATGCGTTGTGGGTACCACACTGTCACCTACGAACAACGTTTTATAATATATAATAATGTTATATTGGAGCTATTACTGACACAATAATATAAAACGGTAATAAAACATTAAAACGTGCACAACATATCGTCGAAAAACGCCACGTCATTCGCCTCACATAACGGCCGCGCGCTGATAATAATATTATTATGATACAATCTCATAATATGCGTACCGCGACATATTCGTCCCGGATGTGTGCACATACAATATAATAATATTATAACTTATACCTACTCGTTCAGAGGTCGGACCGGATCGAAGCTAAACGCGATTGAACACCGCTTTATGCCAGATTAGACCGAAAAACTTGTGCATAATAGAAGATTGTAAAAGCGTGTAATTGTTTAATTTTGTATAATTTTATGTGTGAAAAAAATTGTATTACCATATTGATTATGTAAATCTATATAGAATATTGAATATCACCGTCTACAACCAATGATGGTAACACCGACCTATCTAACCTTATTAGTTATATGGGCGACCGGTGGAAACTGCATGAGACATTGGCGATGAAGATTTCGCAACATCAGTTAAAATGTATAGTCTTGTCCACAAATCTTTCTCGTGAAATACTAAAAAAGAATTTAAACCCGAAAAAAATGGGCTTACCGATATCCTATGAACCAAATCCTAAAACAATTTCCTCTTAACGTCTCAAAGCTAAAATCATGTTAATCGATTAAACGTCGATTTTTTAATTGGAGGATTAAAATTAACAAAATTAAATTAAATTGTTATCGTAAAAAATTTTTTATTACTCATTTTTCGGCCATACTCAATAAAATACATTTATGACGTATCTTTAGCCAACAGTAACAAAAAATAATCAGGCGTTATCATTGCACCCCATTTATCGACCTTTAATACCTTTCGGCTTTCCAGCAGTATTAGTCAGATAAATTAAAAATATGTTATGTGTCCATAAAGTTTTGTACTAATCTGGGTAAACATTTATTTAAAAACGTCAATCCGAATTTAATGTATTTAAAACGCAAAACACCAATTGATACTATTTTTTAAAATACAATAATCCATTGATAAACAAATAATCAATTTTAAAAATAAAATTGTATCCTTTATGTATATTTTTAAATTATTTCACTTAAAAACTATTAATTTTGAAAAAAATAAGATTTTTAAAACATTTTGACCAAATATAAAAACTACAATAATTATTCATTAATAATTGTATGTTTTTAAATTATTATTATTTATAAATTATTATTATTATTATTATTATTTTAATCACATTAACAAAAAAAAATGTCTTTGTTTGTTTAATTATACTAACAATAAAGTAAATAATGTCACCGTATGCATAATTTTTGGCTTAATTAATTTCCCTAATCTCATATAATTATTATTTTATACGTCTTCGTAATATTTTAAATAGTGCAATTTAACGCTTACCTGCTTTACTATAGAAAGCAATTAGAACATAAAAAGCGAAAAAAGCATTTAAATTACTTTGGTACGCAATCAACGATCTCCAAAAATATCTTGGAACGTACCTGGATAGAAAATTCACATGGTTAAGTCTAAAGTCACATCAAAACAAAAAGAAAAGCGTTAAATATTGTATCAGAGACTGCATCAACTAATTTACTATTAAGATGATATTACACCCGCATGAGTTGTATCCGTATAACATACAACATACCAAATTTTCATTCAGTATTATAGTAGGTACCAATTTTGTGTTGTTAACTTTAATATTAGAACGAATTGAATCAAACTTAATGCTAAGAACATTATCTGTTTTCTGTCATTGATTTGCTTACAATATTTTAATTTTTAAGCAAGTTATGAGCATTTTTGTATTTTAGTATTATATTCTCACTCATTATTATTTCATTATATCATTAATATGGGTTGTTCATCAAAAAAGGTTCTCATTGAAGTAAACTATATTACCTATACCTAAAACAAATAACGAAACAAATGTATCAGATTTTACTGTCTGTAGATTTTCAAGGACAAGAACATAATAAATAATTTTTTGAAAAGTAAAGAAACAGAATTATTATGTTTGTTTAATTACAGTATACAGAAATGTGATAATATCGATAAGTTTAAGCGTATTGTTCATTCTGCTTGAATGGAAAAATGCCAATGGTAAACTCTGAACCTATAATTCCGTCTTTAAACAAACACGATTTATCGAGTGGATATGTATCACACGGCGTATTCAAATTCTTATCAGTGACTTCAAACGATGTGTTATTACTACAGTTTTTAAAACATAATATAATACTATTTTATCTCTCATGCGGTTTTGTAGTAAAGTAAAAAAAAAAAAAGGTTCCATAAAACGACCTAATTCGGTGGTGGGTCCGGTGTCGTATACGTATTATATAATTCACAGGGTAAAACAAAAAAAACCTGTCAAATAACAACTTATTTCTAACAAATAGCTATATAATATTAACTTAAAACTTTTATTGGAAAAACATTATATATTGAATAGATAATCCTAACCTTTATTGACGATGCGTAAATTCCATCTTCCTAGCAAACTACATATTATCTGGGTCTATAATACTTGATAAACGTCTAGCTCTGGGTCCTTGCCTAAAAAACAAGCGTAAAGCACTCGATTCGAGACTTCACCTTCTTAGACCATTATTCCGCTATAAGCTTCCCCTTTAATACCAAACAATCAATCTACTTTGCTCTTCTATAAGACCCGCGCGGTGCTATAGTATTCAACTTTGGGGTTCAACCGAACCGTCCAATAACATAACACAATACAGGCATTTCGATATATAGCCTACGCTTTATATCAGCAGCTCCTCGGTACATCACTATAATGACTCACTACATATAAAGACATTTGTGTTTCTACTTAAATAAACTCGGTACATGCGCTCACCTACAAAAAACACATAAGACTTTCAGTACTCAAGAGATAATCCTATTATCACTCATCTTTCATCCAAACAAATTCCAGGTAAACCACCCCAAGCGCCTTAAAAAGAACTAGAGGGCGACTTCCTCTTATCGTCATTTGAATATTATCTTATTTACTTGTTATATAACGTGTAAATATAAGATTGTGAATATATAAAAAAAAAAAAAAATTTGATAATAACCTAGTTTATATTTAGTGGTTATGTTATATAATGTTACACCTTGTGTATAGGCGGTACTGCAAAATTAAATATAAGAATTGTATCGTTCTTGGAATAAATAATATTATATTGTTAATTTTTTCAAACCTTGAGGATTTTTATATTATTATAGAATCTTGTTCTCTTCGCAATAATTAACTATTAGATTACACGGGAAATGTCAACTCCATATTAAATTATGTACTAGTTTTATTACTATATTTATATGCTCACTCGATTTGCCCGCAAGGGTACGTTTAATTAAGTATATTTTCCTAAAACATATATAGATATATTGTTACAGGTGAACGTACAAACTACAAATGTATACCTACCTAAGTATATGTATATTATGTCGACAGAAAACAGCAGAATAATTTTTAAGTAGAATTAAGTCAACCAAAAACCTCCGTGTACCGAGTACGAAAATTGCACACGACAAATTGCACGATGGTTTGTTTTTATATAAAACGTATAAATATATATTTTTTCCAACGATGGCAATAATACATGCCAAGTTACTGTGACAATTACAAACGAACCTCTTCCGAATAATAAACATTGTTATTTTCTCGCGTGAAAGCGTATAATATATCCGTTTCTGTATATACATAATAATGATTTGACCCTGCTCGAGACTGTAGTACGGCGTGGAATCAGGTTATGATGGGCAAGTTTTTTTTTTATTTTTTTGAACTTAACGAGGTTAAGTTGAAATAGTTTTAATGAAAAATTATCTTTCCCAAGTATATAGTTGCTCGTTGATATATTGATACAAGAGCAACCTTACAAAGTTAAAAGATTTCGAAAGAAAACGTTATAATGGTTTTATATTTTTTTTGGCATCATAACTTACTACTTTCCTTGAAATTCGTTAAAACAAAAATACATTATGTTAAAAACTTAAATGGATTTTCATTTATCGTGAAGGAAACTCATAACCTATTGAGCTGTTGAAAATATTTCTTATTAACACTATAAATGTTAAATTAAGTAGACAATTAATACATAATAATATGTTAACCTAGTTTGTTTTAACTCATACGAAATAACTATAGTTTGTAATAACTCACGAGTCACGATACATGATTTAGTTTTAAAAAGTAACTCATTAAATTGGACAATAATGTTAATGCACATCGTACAGTGAATATTAAATGTAACTGATAAAGTTAACATGTGTTAAACAAATTCTTGCAACAAAACTTTTATGTCGGTAAGTAATATTACCTAATGTAAAAACTTGTCGTCAATACTTTCTGCAGCTGTGTTCGGTTCAATATTTACAAACTGAACTAAACATAATTAGAATAAACGCAATTCAGCAATGTTAAAGAACAAATACATACTTAGAATTATAGATAGAACCAATAACATGTTACATGTATGTTTATTGGTTTATTGTAAGTACTGCAATGGCAATTGTTTATACTTAATATTATATTTTTATAATTTTATCGATATACGTTAAAATAAAGTAACCTAAAATAACCCAACCTTACGTATCGGGGCCAGTCACTGCAGATATCTCCAAAATATTAATGTCAGAGTTCAATTATTGTGGTAAATGTAAATCGTATACTGTTATATGTTTTTATAATAATATATATCTACTATTGTGGTTTATGATATTTTGTATTTACTCATCGGAACATCTTGATGGCAATTTGATACTCACAGT
Organism: Aphis craccivora; assembly: GCA_009835225.1. Lineage (NCBI taxonomy): Eukaryota > Metazoa > Arthropoda > Insecta > Hemiptera > Aphididae > Aphis > Aphis craccivora. Next base: position 140,536 of record VUJU01000132.1, on the reverse strand, counting down.
GAATATATGATATATATCATCATGTTTATCGTTATGAACGTCTTTATATAAGCTATATATTTTGATAGGATAATAATGATGATCATAATCATATCATGTTATTTATTATTATACACACTTGAGTGAAATAAAATTACGCATATTATATATAAAAAAAAAATTATAATATTATAAATTAAAGTTATTTTAACTGGAAAAAAATTGTATTACTTATTTTATTTATTACGATATGAGATATTTTCTTCGACGGAAGGATTAATATAATAATTGCCTATACCATAGAAGGATGTATGATAATTGGTAATTATTATTATTACAATTATTATTATTACATATTAAACGTTATATTATTACCCGCTGATAAACTAGCACGTTTCCACTGTGTAAAGCTATTATCGGTAATATACATTAAGAGTCGTATAATAATATATAAAAACGGCAGATGAATAGACATCGCTTTCGCTTTAACTGGTTTTGTCATAATTGAAATTATTACTATATACCTTGCCTACCTACAAACACATCTAAAATCGCCTTTCTACTCGAGTAAAAACCGAATTGTGAATTTGTTTTCGAAATTACTATACGTTACAATAATATTATATACGTCATCGCATAATGCGTATCAAAATTTTATATTCCCGCTATTTTCTCGTACCTACTAATATGCAAAACAGAAAAGAAAAAATCAAAACTTAATAAAACAGAAAAATCTTTAATGCTCGAAAAGTTTTATTTGAAACCCTTTATACATGATGATTAATGGGTGGTAAACTTTTGAAAATCGACTTGCTACGGAATACCGTTATGCAATTTCTACGACTTAATATCCAAGGTTATTAATATTAAATTAATATTATTTAATATTCAAGCATAGAAATTCTTCAACGCATAATTCTCCAACTATGTTGGATATAAATAATAATAAAAAAAAAAAGTCATCGACTTGGTAATAACTAATAAGTAATGATTATAATATGGACCACTTGGTTTAATTTATTCGGATCTCTCGCGGGAGTCATGATACGTAATTATTTTTTATAATATTTAATTATATACGTTCGATAATTTTATAAATTACAACAACTCATTTTATGTAAGCATAATTCACCTAAAAATCGATAAAATTAAAATTCACATTATCTGATAATTTCTAGAATTGCATTTATTTCAAGTATTGCTTATAATAATTTAACGTTATTATATAATGGCATAAAGCGGCTGAATTGATACAAAAGTTTAGACATTTTTCGCACGTCTGTGAGGCTGTGACCGTTGTTTTGGGTGGTCCATAGAATCGTGTATGATGTTATTGTACATTTTATAAAACAAATTGTAATCGTATTCAAATTAAAATTCTGGTCAAAACTTAGTTTACTCTAAGTATATATAATTAAGTGGAACGCGTTCAGCCTCGTGTAACGATTCGAAAAGAAAAAGAAGATATGTAAATCTATAAGACAGTATTGTAGGTAGATCGCGTATAAAACTTCAAAGATTTTAGAATCTTAATAGCAATAAGATAATAATATAAAGTAAAAGTTTTCATACATTCATTAATTATTATTATTATTTAATAGTTTATTAAATAAGTACTATAATAATACTTAATAATACTTATTTAAAAAGTCAAAACTTGATTTTAGTAACTTATGTCTTATTATGATGAAGCTGTTCATTTTTCATAAACTTTAATAAATACCAAGACAAAATTATATGCTCTTACAATTAGAAATTAGATTCAAACAATTAATGTTATTATGATGTGTCATATTATTCGTAAATCTATGACAATGTACATTTATTGTAGACTCGAAGCTATTTTTTGAACGGGATTAGATGTAATTGTTTTCAAATAAAATGACTACTGTTATATGTTAACACACTTTTATAGTGAACTTCAGACAATCGCAATAAAATATTGTATCCCCTAAAGCGGCTAAAACCTAACACACTAAAACAGTAGCCTATCCACACCGGTGTGTAATGAATCTTCGTTTTTGTGTAAACAATGATAATCGAGCTTAGAATTTCGCGTCCGCATATTGCGTTTGGCTTAAGGTTAACAATAAAAATAAACATAATAGTAATAACTCTGTTAAAAAACGTTTCCGGCCATTTCACACAATCAAATTTAATAACATACACCTAAAGACATCACGTTTTCTTTTTCGCACATTAAATTATAGTTTATTGAAAGCATAATATTACACCACGAGGGTATATTAACAGGTGACTAGAGTGTATTCGTTTTATCTTGCATGATAAATAATAATTTATAATAATATACTGCACTGGATGTACGCCATACACGTGTTATTTTAATTCACTTAGCTATAAGCTGACAAAATTACCTGTACGGTGATTATTATTAATGTGTAAAATATATGTGGACGTAAATTAGTGACCAGTTCTGAGCTATAAGTTAATAATTATTATAATGTATTGACAATAATATTGCGGTGTTGTAAGTATTGAAAATTGAAAGTACTATAATCATATTTTATGTTACTATAATCGCAATATAGATTTTCTTACTATAAACACAATAACTACGCTTTTTATCGGGATTTCAAAAATGTTTTACTGTTATCATTTGATTGTATGTATATAATTATGGTATTTAGTTTTTGTTTTTCAATACACAATACAAATATGAAGTTATAAATATATTAATATATTAATAGAAAAAGTTTTATACCTAATTAAACTAAGAAAGCCACGGCATTTTTAGCTTTCGTCCGAGTTAAGAAACTAAATTATTTTTAAGTTACAAAGCATAACTTTACCTAAGTAAAAATATATTATCATAAATTAATATATTGCATTGGTATATGTTATAAAATATTTATTTACTATAAATTATTTTTTTTTTTCAGAAACGTTGTATTTATTTAATTGTTTATAAATGGAATAATTACTACTTACCTAGACGGTGTATTATATATTAAACTTAACCAACCCAAATTTAGAAATTCGCGAGGCGTGATACTTGGAAGTGGTGATTCTTCGATATTTTTTATGACTTTCTAAAGCGTTATGAAGACTTACGAATAGCATATAGACCACTTACGACAAATAAACACATTGTGATGAAATTTAAACAATTATTATGGTAAGTTTTGATTTGCAAATAATGTGTACCAACCGTTATCATGCATCGCAGTGCAGAGTGAAGCGAAACGAATGCCTAACAAGCTGCAGTGGTCTTGATGTATGATCCTGTTTAGATTTTTTTCCGAATACATTTATATTCTAAACTAGATCTATTTGAGTAAAAATTGTAGTTATTACGTTACGGAACTATATAGGTACAGTGTTAATAATCATGTAATTAATTTAATTATGTAACATACATTTTACTATTTACTATAATATATATAATATTATTATGAATTATAAAACTACACGTTTAGCTTTAATAAGTTAAACGCCAATATATGAGTCAATTTTGAACCATAGATAAACCATCTAACCAAGATGGTTGGTATACCATCTGGACATCAGGCCATTGATAGATAATTGTGAATAATGACCAAGAAATAAGTTTATGCTAGTAAATAGAGGCTAGATAGGCTACTTGTACATCGATTTGATTTGATTTTTTAATAATTTCTTGCTCTTTATTGTTTATCAGAGACGATAGTCATTATGACAATTTAAGTAGTTTCAATTTTTTCATGTAAAACCAGATTCTTTGAAATTAATATAATATTATATTGCATACATTATATAATTATACACATATGACATAATATACGATTAACAATGAATTATGTAACGTAATAAAGTTTACAAGTGAGACGAAAAATATATTAAATTAAGTATTTTCCACTGTATATTTTAATATAATAATTAATATTACGTATTATAGTTCCTATGTGTATAATTAATTATATAAATCCACTGACAATTATAAAATATATAATAATACATATATTACCTATACCCTTTAATTAACGAAAAAATTCAAAACTGTTTAAAATTGAATTATTTGAATAACAATACTATAGTTTTAGTTTTAACCATATTATTATTTAAAAGTAAATATTTATCATTTAGAAATTATTAGTATAATTCAAAATTATATTTTATAATATCAAAGTTATAACGATAATAGATATAATTAAATTTTCTCTCTCTCTCTTTCTCTCTTTTATCTTTCAAAAATTAATAAAATCGATATTTTAAGGTCAATAAATCATTAAATTTATGAAAACGATTTTTTATATTACATTGTAAATTATAATATTACTTATATTATGTAGGTAATGATTTGGGTAAAAATATTTTTCAATTAAACGTGTGTTTTATCATGATATATTTTTACTACTAAACTTACATCAAAGTATTTATTATCTGTTCTTATTATCACCTACAATTATATTATGTGCATAGTTAATTTATAAAAGTAGATGGTAGATAAACTTAATACCGATTATACCTTATTGTAGGTACTCTGTTCTGACGTTTTAAATAGATATTTTATAATATTTGTTCTTAATATTATGATGTGTAATAATTACGAATAAGGTAATCATCAATAAGACTCGGATTTTAAAGCATAATAAGCAACTAAAAAAGTACACGGTGGTTTTAAAAAAGCAAAAAAGAAGTATACCTATTTATTTTTTAAAAAAAGTGAAAAAAACATAATTAAAAATTAACACGAACTTATTATAAAAATAAATAAAAAAATTTGAAAAATTGATTTAAATTAAAACAAGAATTAATTACCACGTATTTCTCTAGATTTGCAGACTGCAGTATTGAAACTGACTCTATATTGTCCGACGGAATATTTTTATACATAGAAAATGATTCTCTACACTGAATTGATCGATGCATACTTCATACAAGAGGTTTAAAATTACAATACTAAATCTTAAATTTTGAAATGGTCGATATCGATGTTGTAGGCATACTGACTGTATAGGTACTACTTGCTATAATATGTAGATCGATAATCTATATACGTTTAATAAATTATAGGTACATATCGATAACGAAAACAATAGTAATCGAATACCTATTCCGCATTCTGGGGTTTTACGTTTTTTATTAATTCAATTTTTTATTATTAGTATGGTATCATATATTAATAAACACATAAAAATTCTACAGCTGAAAATTATATAAAAAAAACCCCGAAAAATCCCCCCCAAAAAAAACAAAAACAAATATTAGTTTATTTAGAATCAAAATGACGAAAAACAAATTTATGGTATATAAAAATTAGATTTCAATTTCATATACTTATAAAAAAAGAATCATATTCTTTAAAATCCAAGCCATTCTCATTAATAACAGTGCGAAAATATTTCAATATCCCATATAATACCTCGATCTTCTATTTTTAAACTTTGACCACTTGCAGGTAATTTATGTCACCTACTTGCCTTCTGTTTTATTTTCGAAATATAATAACGAATGCGGTCGGTGGCGGGTATGCAGAGAAAAGTTATTAAATTTTGAAACTAAAAAAAAAAAAAAACAAAATAATAATAATAATAATAATAACGACGATAACTATAGAATTATTGTTATTATTATTATTACTATTATACGTTTTACGCCAAATATTTGTATGATTGGGAAGAACCAATGAACGATCGGTTTACAATATATACGATGATATAAATATTAATTAAAAAAAAAAAAAAAAACGAACTGCAAGCAAGCTACCGTAAAATAAAATATTTGCCTACATCAGTTATACGATATTAAACAAACACGTTTCAAACTCCATCTCGCGTTTATCGAATTCGTTTTCGATAATAAAGTATAATTCGCAAAACAAAAAAAACTTATTCGTTTCCCCGCGGGGAACGAGAATATTACGAGTATATATTATATATTTGCACTTGCAATTAAATATTATTATTGTCGATATTCGCGGGTGCTGCCACACAGTCGTCGCCGTCTCGCATACATTGCTTTAAAATGCGATTTTTAAAAACCGTAGTCATATATCGCTAATGTACGGCTAATGCGGTGATATTATTGCCTATACACGTTGTAAATATGCGTGTTTGGCGGTTTCGAGTCGAAAAACACAATGACTAAACAAATATCAGGCCGATCACGTCTGCAGACATGTAATAATTATATGCGGCGCGTATTTAATATTACCTTTTATGTTTTGGACGCAATTAAAAGCAACTGACCCAAAAAACGATAATTTCCATTGCACGTTTGAACAATAATATAGTCGCGCGCACGCGCTCGCCCGATGTCGCGGCCGATGTACACCGATCCAGCAAAACTACCAGCTAAAACAACTTGCGTATGTACGTGATTCAAACAAACAGTGCGTACGGTCGTAATTATAATAATTGTTGTGTAACAAAGTCCGTTTCCTGGGCAAAAAAAAAAAAAAAAAATCGAAAAAAAAAACAGCGTACGTTCACGGATCGTATACTTATATACCTATATGGTATATACCGTACACGTTTATACGCGGCCGGTAGTGGAAATTCATAAATCTAATTATTAAATATTATACTCTCGCGTCCGTTATGTCAGGACGTAGAATAATAATATAATACATTATTTATAGGTCACGCGGGATTTCAGTGCGAAGTGTGTACAACCGTACGGGGTGTGGTTCAAGGCGATCTGCAGCGATTATGCAGCCTCCGTTGTTTTACCATTCGAATGTGTATTATAATAATAATAATAATAATAATAATGTCTCTTATTGTCTCTTGTCATATAATTTACGAATTCGTGCGCGCAACGTGTACGACGGACGGTGGTGGACACCGCAGGTTACCTACGCGCGTGGTGGGTCGTAGGTATACCTTAATACCAAGTATACACATATTATACATGCATAACGATATTATATACGCGTTTTCCTGCGCGTGACACGACCACCGTAACCGTAATATCGGTAACCCGGGTTGACTGGAATACGAATACGTTGACGGTACAAACTGTACCTATAATATTACAATACCGTCCAAGAAGACGTGTATATCATCTTACAGAACGTTCGTATAATAATTATTGTGTCGAAAAAAAAAAAACAAGATTAAAACAACGAAATAGTTTGTAATATATTATCGCAGAAAAGGGTGCGACGATGTTTTGAAAAGTGAAGGTATAAAATAATTGTTGTGTTCTGTAACTTTGTAGTACTATTGTTATGGCAATGAATATATTTTATAGTCGTCGTGTGTGCAGTGCCGACTTCGGATCGCCTATGTTTTCTAACCTTCTGAGATTTCGCTGTATAACGAGCACGGCGCAATGTAAATCAATAATTAATCGGTTTATTATTGCAGTACATTTCCATCGATAGGTATAGTCTATACAATACATACATATAGTATACCATATCACCACGTTTTCAACACGCGCCCCGCCTCCGCCACCGACCCTGCTCGGCGTTGGGCAATCTGTGAGCTGTGGTATGATGATAAATCATAACGATAACATCGTTCTATTGTAGGTATTCGGCCGTTGCCGTGGGATTGTGATTATTGCAATAGCGATTTATTATATTATAATATGCAAATAATAATCTATCTATAGTTCTTGAGATATTTCGGTTTACCTTGCTATTATTATATAGTTCCAATAATAATTATGCAATTAGCCCGTGCTAATAAATGCAACGAGTTAACTACACGTAATTGATAATCATATTATGCTTAAAATCTTGGGCGTTTGCGGGAAATGGGTAATTTTATTGCGTTTTGTAATGGTCGATTTTAATTATGGCAGTCGATCTTGAATATATTATATGGGTATACATAATTTTTATTCTAGATATGATTGGAAAACGGTAGGTATTTTCCAAAGATTGCATAAAACGTTTACGGTTTTGAATAAATTTACCACCGCGTCGTTGTTTTTGTAAGTAATGCGCATATATTTATTTTTCGTACAAGCCATGATAATACTACTTAATTGTATAATGTACTTAATCTAGTCTTAAATTAATATTAATAGTTAGTGTCGTGAAAGTTGATTTTTTTGCTGTATAATTTTAAATACATAATTAATATTATAATAATGGTAAATAACAATATAATATATTAATATATAATCATGCACAAAGATATATACAATATATAAAAAAATATAAAAATATACGATATTCTATGTCATGTATGTATTGTGTACTACAGAGGGTGTTTCAAAGTGTAGCTTTTTCTAATATACGTCATATATCACCCCTTTTTGTGTTCTATAAATATGTAATAAATAAATTTGTCTACCTACACTTCTCACTTCAGTTTATTTACTTACGTTACTATATTTTAACATTTTTAACACACTTAATGGAAATCAACAATATTTAACCTTTAACATAATATTTACATAAATCAGCTTTACTGCCAGAGTAGAGCTATACCTGTATTATTCGAGTTTGGCAATATTAAAATATTAACTAATTGTGTTATGTGCATTGTTTGCCACACTGGGCGACGAGGGGCTGCAAGCGGACATTGGCGCCTAGACATCCCACTGCACCGGAAATGTAGTCCGGGAAGTTACTCTCGAGTATCCAGAGAACGCCGCCTTGGTTGTCAGGTGCCACGTGCGTGGCCAACCGGCCACAGTCGTCGGCTTTCCGGACCAATGTAAACCTGTCCGAGCCGAACGTCGTAACATCGCCGGGCCGGTCCGTATCCCAAGCGTACACGTCGCCTTGGCCCCGATACCGGAAGTACAGGGTAGTCCGACCATCCGTGCCCAGGATGACCATCTTCTCAGGCTTTGGGCCCAGGTCGGCGACAGTGCCATCCGAACACCCCCGACGAAGGTTGCACGTGTCGATTCTGTACATACGGTTGCTGGTCAAGTACGTCAGGTACAGAGAGCCGCCGCCCGCGACCGGACCCTTCGCCAGGGCGATGTAAAGCACGTCCCGCCGGCCGGTGCAGTCGTGCGTGATCGCCTTCGGCAGGACCACCCGAAAGCTGCGGTTCGTCTCCACTTCCCATACGATCACCGCCCTCGTCGCTGCGTCCGACACGTACACAAACGCCTTCCCGTCATCTCCATAGTCAGCCGTGATGTAGTTTAATCGGCTGGCTGAGCACACCAGCCCCGATAAGTCGAATTGCTTGACTACCTGTACACATACAATCCAAACGAAACATAATAATATTAAACCTGTATGACCGTATGGAAATATCGTGGGCGAGGTTTCAGAGGTTTGAGGGGATTAAGCTTTCCCAAAAGTTTGAGAGGATGCGGTTAAGTCCCCTTACAATATACTATATAGCTATTTATCCTTCTGATTTTAATTACGTGCGTACTTTCGGGTGCCTATACTATTAACTATAAAGTTAATAGTCGAGTCATTAAGTAAAAAATAAATCAAATCAACGTTCGACAAAACCAATTTTATGTTGTTATTTTTGTTACATAAAACTGTAATATTTGACTGAATTAATGTATTCTTAATCGTTAACATATACAAAAATTATCTAGTTTCTGTATTAGTATTTTTTTTCTTATATTTTAATTCGTAAATAAGTTTATGTGTATAAAAAATATTCCAATTACAAATAGCATTTGCTTAAAAATAAATGTATTGTAAAGATCAAAAATATAGATAATGTTCTATTTAATTTATATATTATATTTATAAATTATAAAACTATATAATTATTTTACTAATATTTATAAGTAAATTCACTCTAATATTAAATGTAATAACTAAAATTGGTTCTATTAAACATACATTTTTGTTATATTGTATATTTATGAAATTGAGACAACAGATTAGGGCATGAAGTCTTCCTCTTATTTTTTTTTTTTAAATCCTTTAAACATAAAATGTTCACCTCGGCCAGTGACACTGATCTGTTTTTAAATCGTTTGGGTAAATAAATGTCTGGATATAATATATGAACATTTTAATTGTGAAAATCGTATTTATATTAGTGTGATATTTTCACTCTTACAATTTGTAAACCGAATCCCAATATTTAATAATATTAATAAAATAATTGAATTGAAAAATATTTTAATAATTCAAAAATCCCTATAATATCATCACGGGACAATGGACCGTTCATAAAAATTCTCTGGGGCATTTACCTTATCGTCCTTATCCGGCTTATCCCAATATTGATATTCAGTACCTACCCAGTGTCCTAGTCTATACATTGCGGTTGCCACTGATTTCACGTCCGTTTGAATTTGGCTTTCGGATTTTTCTAACTACATTCAGCATATTTTAGATAAAAGAGCCTTTGGCGTTTTTTCTCTTCTTTTATTATATGTAACATTACTATTTATACAGCCATTTGCACGGTTCCTAAGAAACTTTCACGCTGAATTCTTTTTTTTTTTGTGTAATTTTCGACGACATTATAAAATAAGATTTATATCCCTATTTATCCGACCACATATTGGCTGTCTAGGGCCGTCTAGTTATATTTTCAATCAACTATAATTCTGCAACTCACGATTCAATATTATAACCTCAGGTGCTCGATCGTTTTTCATACTCTTTCTTTGAACACGAGTACATACACTGGCCACTACAAATCATTAATTTAAAATCGAGAAAAAATACGACGATGACAAATTCAACGACCCTATAAATCTATAATGGTTTTGTAATAATATTATATATTAACTACGAGTCGGTTTTTGTCATATCACGACTTGAAGACACAAAATGCGATATCATTATATTAAGTATAAAAACTGGTTCATTTTCCCGGATTTCAGGTACCTAATGGGGTTAACTGGGTTGGTTCAAATATTATCGGGTTTTGGTTTATGAGTAATAAAGTGGTTTTCAAATTATTCAATTTTTGGATTAACTTCAAATTTTAAACCCGGTTTAAAACCCGATTCAACTATCTGAATATAAATACATAATATTAAATGAGCTTATCGATACACTCACACACAAATGGAACCGTTGTTACTTATAATTTGTATTAAGAATTATATTGTGTTTTGACACCCAATCCCGTATCTGTATTATAATATTATATATAACAGTAGTAACTAGTAGGACACTATTATTTAATTTTAAGTTTCAATTAATAAAATATATTTTTAACATTGTATACGGAAAATCGATTGTAAAGTAAACACAAATACACGTATCACTATACAATTTAATACAACAACGACCGTACATTAAAATTTACCGCCCACAGCGGATTCCAGTTGCATATTAATATATTATTTCATGAATCATAGACACCGCATATTATCATATTATTATTTGCGTGATATAGTTATATTGTAAGTATTAGAATATATTCAATAGTATTCTCTCAGAACTATAACGCGTACCATTGTACTGTATACTCGATATTAGCAAAACAGTCTTAAATAACTTTCACTCGAACACGACTCGAACAATAAATTATTAATCAATACTGTTAAGTTATTTTATCGATTGGCTTCTGCGTCGGTGGGCCTTTAAGACGTTCCGACACTACGATCGCTCATTTTCATTAAATTCAGCAATAGTTATGAGTAGAAAATCGATATTACCTATTAAGAACATTTCTAGTTGAAGAGCATGATTCGTCTTTCCGTGTCTACAGGTAAACCATTCGAATAACATTGCTCATTATTTCACTACTGGAGTATTGCGATTGTAGAGAAATAGCGGTGTCCGGGAAAGTAAACGTTTATTAAAAATCGAAATTTTGTGTATATAAAACACTCGCACACGGATGCCTACGACATCATGTGAAGTGAATAAAAAAATATATTATGTTTGGTGATGTATACTTGTACAGTTGCTGTATACCTACTCGTAATAAACGGAAAATATAGTCTAAGAAACTGCTCCAATTTCTCAACACCACAACACATAATATCGGTTTACTTCTCATACATTTTTTAAAATTAATTGGGTCTTTGTAGTTACACAAAAAAAACCTTAAACTTCTACGAAAAACATTACGACATCGGTCGGTTGCAGCCGTTCTTTTATGATATTATTATTATAATGATATACATATTGTTTGAACATGTTAACTGAGATTGATAAAGAACGTACAATGTAAATAATAATAATAATAATATAAATTATTACACATACAATATAGTATATACAACTAAAAAATATAAAATTATCATAATATTGATCGTTTATTGGACATATCAAGTATAATATTATATTACATTAAATCAGGTTGTAGTTGACTTTAATTAATCGTATATTTTGTACGAAAATATATTCATTCATAATTTTACTCGGCACAGTATACATTACTTATAATATATAAGTCGATAAAGATTTTTTTCTGTCATTATTACCATGTATCACGGGATGTATTATCTTACAACAATAATATCATTAAATATAGATCGCCTTATATTGTATTATTATTACTACTATTTTAGCTAATTACCGTGACAAAATAACGAAATACGAAAAGGCGCGTCGTGAAGCGACCTCGAACACACGCGAGTATAATATATAATATTATTATCGCGGTACATATTGTAAATGAGCCGTGATGGAAACGAGCACATTGATGTGCGCAAAGTGTGAACCATAAGCAGTGACCGTTTTAAACGATACTTGATCCAACCAGCTCAGATTTATCTGTCAAATAAGTTGGTGGTAAGGGGTGAAAAAGAGGATCCTTGCCCTGGGCGTCGTTTGTATTATAATGAGACGCATTGACATTTATTTTAAACAATTTCCAAAGGCGAAGAATATACATTTAAATTTAAACACACATTGTCGAACGAACTATCGGGAAAAAAATAATATTTTATTATGTAACCATCATTTAGCTGTACTTAAATCGTATTTTATGGCTTTATGAGGGTCTAAAATGCGAATAGGATTTTAAAAGTTAATAGAACCTTTTTTTTTCACTTTTTCAAATTAAATTGCATAAGCATCCGAGTGAACCATTTAAACAGTAATCTGAGCGTTGGTCATTTTACTTTTGATAATGCCTAGTCCTACCCCCTCCACCAAAAAAAAACGCAATTAAATGTTCGCCACGGGCGCCTCTGCTGAATGCCTCTGATTAGTATTCACCCTTCACCCGATATATTATATTAAACGATCTAGGTACGCGTATCCTATATACGTAGGGATAGGACTTGGATCGGTATAGTATCACATCGAGGACTAAGATAGCAATTAATTATTCAATATATATTATATATATATATATGTATATATATTTAGATCGTTAATCCTGGCACGTTGCAGTCGTGAGGTTCGGACGCGTGTCGTTTACTGCGGGTCATCGCGGTTCGCATGCGAGTATAATGTATTATATTTTATCATAATATATTATGCTAATTTTTCCACGGCGCAAATAATAGTTATGATATTGTACTAATATTCGCCTGGCTCTAATCGTTGTATCTCGTTAACGTGGCGACCGTTAATGCACGCCGCTCTTATATGACGTAATACATAACCGATATGTAAAAATGCATCTGCATAATATCACCGTTAACAGTAATCGTTTTCAAATGCGTTACGGGCGCTTTAAACCGCGTTAAGTTAGAAACAATATTATTATTATATTATAATATGACGTGTTAAAATATATTAAATGCCTGAGGAGGCGGGACACTATATCCCTGCTGCTGCAGCAGCACCACAAGCATGTCGAGCACATATTTTAAGTTGTAAATCATGTGTCGACAATAATTATTATTCCATTGGTACACGGATTTGAAATACACATGCTCTTATTGCTCGCCGAAATCAATTTCGATCGCAGCTGGTGCCGGTCGAGCGAACGTTACCCCCGCCGCAACTTCCGGATTTATACAATATTATACACATGTGATAATGTGACATATATTATATGTCGTACTACATACGATTAATAACGGATGAGTTAAAAAAAAAAAAACAAAAAAAACTGGACTGATAAATAGTGTGATCGGAATGAAATTTTGCACGGTCGAAAAAGGGGATCAAGGCGGTTGCTAATCATCGTGTATAGGTTATAAGAAATAATAAAACAGGCCACTCATTATACGTTCTTGAGGAACGTATATTGATCACTGTCGTAATATTATTATGTTAATAATGTGAAAACGCACAAGCACTGCACCTATCTCGAATTATTATAAAATAATAAAAGTAATATGGTTCGGTAAGAAATCCCGAAGCCGCAATACGCGGGTTGGGTTTAGAAACGATTATATAGTTTGCTTTAAATAACTCGATACGAACTATATATTATGCATCACTGCATAAATTAATATATATTTTCCAAACACGATTATAACAATATTCTAGGAAAACGAACAACAAACGAATTATTCTTATAGTTTTCAAATAATAAATTTTAATAGAAAAAATAATAGTTCACACAAAACGTTAAGAACTTTTAAATAACGAGTATTTCTTAATAACGTCGTTTCCGTGTAAATTACATTTATATTAACACAATAAAATTCTGGTTACTTTCATAAGCAGCGCGATATTTATGAATACATTTTGTACCTAACCAATAGATAAAGGGGAGCAATTAATCGTATAATAGTGTGAACCACGTATTATTTTTGATATTAATATTTTATAATATTCAAGTATTATTGCATATTTACGAATAACCTACAATGTACATCATGCTTAGTACCTACTCATTCTCACTTCAGTTCGCTGCATGTGTTATAGTTGTACACGGTTTTAATTTCAACTTATTCACTAATGTTATACTCGTGTTTGACATACTCATATAAATTATAATTACGATTGTTTAATAACTTTGAAAATCAATTTTATTAACAATTTTGATTTTGTTTGTCCCTATTTTCATATTTATATTGAAAACTTCTACACGGTCATTACATATTTTCACCTAAACAAAGTATAAATGCAAACTAATCATGAACACTTTCAAAATTATTTGATAACTTCGAGAATAATATGTTTGCTAACTATTTGCTAAATTTTAGCATAAAGTAGTGTAAATTCGAATCGGGTGAACAAAACGTAAGTACAACGCACGCGAACAGAGTTTACCGAGAATGAATGTAGAATTTAAGTAATGTATTGTGTGCAAGTATTTATATAGTTTAAGTTATTTCCATCCTATATCTATCGCCTTAAGCTTTTTGTTGTGACCACATATTATGGGTCATGGCTAGACAGATCTAATAAACCGAGGACATGTGATCTGTATATCTGTAACTACATACTCATGACTTAACGAATTAACCAAAATGATTTATAATAGCAACTGCTAGACAGATATCTTTCACAATGTGTATTTGTTATTTTACGACCATAAAATAAGCTTTAAATAGCGTTTCTGGTTTTATTAATTCTTCCTTTTATTTATTTCAGGACTCGATAAAACATTGTTTGGTGTAGATACCATAATAATATAATAGTTACCAGTGATCAGGGCCAAATTTGAAGGAATTTCACGCCTATAATAATTTATTTATATATGTATATATATTATATATATATATTGTGGCGAACAACTGCAACAATTATATTATACCAGCCATATAGTCTCTCAAAGTTATTACCTATTATAGATAAGTTCTTACTTTTAATTTATAATTAGATTAAGACTTTTAGTAAATACTATAAAACACATAGTACATACTTATTATTTATTTCTATACATATTATATACTGTTCTTATACTTCCTATACTCAAAAATGTATTTATAAGCTATACAAAAGCAATAATTTAGAAATTAGAGACAATTTTAAATATATATGTATCGTTCTTATGAAGATATAACTACTAAAGAAAAATTGTGATCTATTTTAAAATATTAATCCAAAGTATCAATTTAAAAAAATTAATTTACTTCATTTGTTTCAAAAAACAAAGAATGAATATGAAAATTAAACTTGTATAATATGTAAGAAGAGTTTTTAAATGTGCGTATATAACGCTTTTTATTAACTACTAAACCTTTGTTTTTTAGATGTACAAGAGTTACATAACTTATAATTTCTCTTAATAATTGTAATATAAAAAATAAATGAAAATATAGATAGCATAGGTATTAATATTACATAATCATCATAAAAAAAAAAAACAGTTTTTGGTAAAGTCGTTACTTAATTTTTAATTAAATATAATTGTATTTTAGATTATTTTATGTAAATAGAAACCAGTCAGTTACAAATTAATTTTTTATTTACCTGCATAGTATGAAGATCTTAAGAAAGTTTTAAAAACAAACCAAGTATAAAATATTATCACCACTATTTTTTAAATTGTTAATGTTATTTGAGATGTGAAAGAGAAAATGCGGTTTTATATTTTACTATTATTGCAGGCAGTAGTGAAACTAAACAGTATGTACAAAACAAAATCTAATATCGATTAAAAAATTGTACAGGTAGTTTGAAACTATTTAAAACCTGAAGAGCATATTTTATATTTATGACGATAGGCATCTATACGATTCTAATCTAACTGTCCGACGTTGTTATAGTAAAAACAGTTATATATTAAGGTCAGTTTAGTACCTATTTGTTGTTATAGGAAAGATACAATCTAAATCGACGAGATAACGAAAAAAAAATACATTTTTGTTGATAAAGTATATTATTATGGATGAGTTTTGTTTACTCAAATCCGTTATCTTTAAAGCTAAACGTTTTAATGGTATCTGAATAAATCGAATAGATACTATGGCTTTTATCTCACGGAGTAATCAGATATTATGTACAGTATTGTGAAAATTAATTTTTAAATATTTACACATACAGTACTCGTAAACGTATAAAATATAAATGAATTTAAAAATATTGCAACTATCTGTTCGGTTTTATGGAGGTCAATATAACCGATGAAATAATATACAGTTAAGCGAGTATGCGATTGTATTTACTATACTCAATATTATATTTGTCAGTGAAATATTATTGTTACAATAATTCAAAATAGATACAGATAATGTTGAAAACGAAATTTCTTTCTTTAATAACACACCTACACACCCAATAATTTGTGCTTCTGAGTAAAAACCTAATAACGAAATTAAATGAGTTTTTGAATTACCCCATACCATTTTTGATGTTCAATTTATTTTATTTTATTTTGTCTTTTTACACGCACTGTTTATTACGTGAAACTATTTTTAACGGCTCTGCGATTCTCGCGTATGCCAATAACGTAACAATTTCTTATCAAATAGTACATAAAAGTACAAATCGTAAAAAGCAGAAAAAACCCTTGGAATTTAATAACAACAAACTAATATTTATTTTTTAAGTCATACTTTATAGAATAAGGTACATTTAAACTTGAACGTAACGTTTAATTAAATTATTACCTATCTATTCAGTATTCACCGATACAATATTAGCTGCAAAATGTATACTCAATAATATAATATGCACGTTAGTGTATAGAATTCTATGGAATCGATAAAGTATTTGAGTGAAAGTAATAGTATTTTAAATACATTTAATAAATAATACATAATTATACAATAGGCATATTAAATGCGGGATTTTCAAAATATTTCAAAAGGATATTCAAATAAGTAGTTTCTAAATTATTCAATTTAATATATTAAATATTATAGATAGTTCATTAAAATTACAATTGGTAAATTACGTTGTCCATGATGATTTAAAAATTATAGTAATTACTAATTAATAATACGAGATATTAACATTTTATAATTTGTTAAATTATTTATTAATAACGATACTAACAAGATTTATTGATTTTTTTTTCTAAACTAAATATTACATAATATATTTTAAATTTTATGCAAAACCATTATTAAAAATAAATAACCTTAATACATATAATTTAATAACTCAAAAATAACTTATCATAATTTACTAGATAAAAGACGGGTCAATCGATATTTTTGTAAAAATATAATTTGTTAAACAGTTAACAGAAACAACGAATGGTTCTTATTTGGGAAAAAGAAGTTTGTATCTTCACAGGACACTCTTTAAATGATATAAAAAGTAATTTTTGGAGAATAAAGTTCCTAGGTACCTTTAAGTTCTGTATTTAGTGTCTACTATAAAATTCCGAAAATTCAGAATATTTGAATGGTTTGAGCAGTTGAGCATACTTAATTAATCACTTTGTATGTAAGTAATACGTTAATAATAAAATGTAAATTGAGCTCTTATAATATAGACTATAGAGTATAGACAAGTGGTACCTAAATATACTATATGAATGACCCGAACAAACCCTTACTAGTGGGTTTGAAAGACGTGATATCTCATATTTATACTCTCTCCAACTATCTTATAAACATTGAAAAATATAGCGAAATTCCACCAAGTAAAATCGACATTGTGGCGTCTATGTTAATATTAAAGTTTGAACACATACCACCAAATTTTAAGAGGACAACATTTTCAAGACAGCGTCGTATCCTTTTTATAAAATAGTTTCTAACGTCGAACTATGAAGTTTTGCAGACTTGCAGTGTTTCACATTTTATACTAGGTACGTATATTAGTGTTATTTTGTTATGTTCTGGGAATATTTTCATAAAAGCGGTAATGTAACGCATTATCTTGAAAATATTCTTCTGATCACATTTGTTTGGTAAAATAAGCGTTTAAACTTTTATATTAACTGGAAATGTCTCTTTATTGTTTGTTAGATAGACGCTGATGGGTATTTATGGATATCAAGTTTCATATAAGCTAAACAATGTCACTTGGAATTATACATAATATTAATTATTATTGTACCTCACGTGAATGGTATACTATAAACCATATATAGTCTATAACAGCTATATATTATACCTATATATTATTATTTTACCGTTTTGGAAGTTGACATGCAATGACGCATCGGTCGACCCCTTCACTATATTGTATTACATATAATATTATATATATTGAGAGAGACAGAGATGATTTAAATTACAACGACATAAGTTTTGCAGCCCTTAAGCAATAATGCGATTTTCACCGGTGTTTTGGGCACAAGAGTATTCGCGATGGATGGAGAGGGAAAACCGGGAAAACGGCGGATATCGTGATTGTCACACGCGGTTAGTCTGGACTCGACGGGGGGTCAATTGAAAGTGTTAGAGGGTGCGTGTAATGGACAAAGAGAAGGGTTCGAGAAATCCTTTTTGGCGTTGAACAGATTATAAATTATCACACAGCAATAATATACTCTACGTATAGCAGCTACACAGGGGTGGCGCGAGAAACACTTTCGATCGCCTATATAATATAATAACTATATATAACATCCTATACAAACATAACTAAACGCGCACAATAAGATTCGATTGCGATACCATTCTTGTAGATTTAGAACCAGTAATGGAGTATTTAGGATTCCTCAAAATTGGGATGGTTGGAGAAAATTTAAAAACTACAGTAGAGTGGTATGCTCCCCAGCCATCGAAACCTAGATCTAAAAAAAATTTTTAAAAACAAACCAAGTATCTACCAAGCATAAAATGTTTTATTATTATTATTGATGTCGAAGACATTGTTTTTTTTTTTTGAAAATAATAGGTACCAGCAAACAGTGCCATCGATAATAATATCAATACGCTGTTATAGAGTTAAGAATAATATAAACATATTATTTATATATATTAAAACAGATATATATTATGCGCTCATTACGCTCTGATAATAGATAATATATGTTACTGTCGTTCGATCTTTCATTTGTATAGTTTAAATACGTTCATATACGTTTCATTGCTATACAAAGTATTCAATTCCATAATAATATATTTGTCGTATATTGATACGACGCCGTAACAACAGTCGTACGCTAATATGATATGGAATTTATGAAAACGGCTCTTCTCGAGTCGATTCGTTACATAAAACATAACCTCGCGCATAAATAGTTTCGGATAAATTTAGGGATAAACTCTGAAATTTGGATATACGAGAAAACGATTTAAAAACACTTAGCGAACAACTAGACTATAAAATATTCTCGTCGTTGGGATTTTTATTTTTATTTTTATATACTTAGGGAAATTAGATTCTTATTGGATTTCGTCATGAACTTTCGATACGATGTTATACGCAGTTGCATAATGTTTAAATCATTTTCCCGGAATCGAAGACATCCGATACAAACGAATACGTATATACCCTGCACCAACAGATTCGTGTGGGGTTTTGTGCAGGTTAATCGAAATGCCGATAATAAATTTGGTTGGATGAATGTGACACCGGGGGGTAGGTAGGTATGCTATTTGAGGGAGTCGGCCCATAATATTATAATAGCTATTTGTCTCCCTATTTTCTTGTATAATAATATCATGTCATTGGCCCCGTTTGGCATATAATACGGTAATTTACATAATATTATCAATCATAAAGTTTATGTATTGGCAATCATTATTTGAAATATGAATATACAATGGCCTACACAAATATCATACACAACGAAGCCTGGATAGATGATTCAATATGACGTACGGCACATCATGTATAAATTATATTTTGTTGAAATGTTGTTTTTATTAATATTGTGGTTTATAATTTTAAATAGATTTATCGTATAAAAAAACGAAATATATGGTAGATAAAATATTGGTCGTTTGCTCATAAAGTAATCGTACCGATTAAATTTACCACTAAATTCACCTCCCCCAGAAATCGATATTATTTTTATGTTCGTATTTAATCAGAAAAGTTAATGGCTATAAACTCCACGTTCAAAGATTTCCCATTACTACTCATACTGTTATTGTGCTTGGTAAAGAAAACGTGTTGGTATGAAAGTAAAACCGGCACAAACCAAAATCAAATGTAATTATTAAAAATATCATTTCAAATACGACTGCACGAGACGATGTCAATAAATTCACAACTTATAAGTTTAAATGTATAATATGTACGTACCTATACCACATGGGCACTACTCTAACCAACCCAGTCCAAAACTAACCGTAAACATAATATATTTCCTTATATTTAGGCGATATAGGTATAATAATTATGAATTTCACAGATACTCACCTTGTCGGTTTTGACGTCTATGGCAAATATCCTGGG
Organism: Aphis craccivora; assembly: GCA_009835225.1. Taxonomy (NCBI): domain Eukaryota; kingdom Metazoa; phylum Arthropoda; class Insecta; order Hemiptera; family Aphididae; genus Aphis; species Aphis craccivora. The sequence goes on along the minus strand of VUJU01000132.1, from coordinate 119,601 downwards.
CTGGGACCGGCGGACCGGTTGTTCCACGGTGTTGACCAACCCGCTGTCCAGCACCCACAGCAAGCCGGTCGGGTCCAAGTATATGTCGACGGCGTTCTGAATGGCGTTCGGGTCGCCCTCGTCGTGCAACGCCCAGCACGGGTACGGCGACAGCACCGGCCAGCACCTGTGTTCGCATTCCAGCCGAACGGTGGACACGGTAAACGGAACCCCGGACCGGAACCTGGACGTGAGCACGAACGCCCTGTCGCCCCACACCTGGGCCCTGGTGGCGATCACGTTCTTCGCCACGTACCGCCCCGTGTCCGCGTAAACGCTCTTGGTGGACGTGCACGGCCACTCGATGTTCTGGCCGCTTAGCGAGTACGCGGCCACGGCCGCCGGCCCGTCCGTGCCGGCCACCTCGCAACGGTCGCCGCTCAACACCACGGCCGCCGCGACCGTCAACAACGTCGTCATCGCGTGGAAACCGGACATTGCGGCGGAGACGACCCGGTAACGGCTGGGTGTTAACCTCGATTTCGTGTATATACCACGGTAACCGCGGTTGCTGCGGCGGGACGCGCTAGCGGATATAATATAATAATATAAAAATATGACGTGACCGCTTCAAACTACAACAATATTCCACTGAATCGTGAATCGGCGGCAGACGACTTGCACATGTGATCGCTATCGGACCTGTTACCGTAAATTATAATAATATTATATTTATATATAATGCACAGCTATCGTGACATACGTGTCAGTATTTCGTACTTATAACAATATATAATATATATCGGCGTTTTGTTGTTTTTTATTTCGTTCTCGTATCGCGCGTTTATGCGTATATTATTATTTGATATACGTTTTTTGTTTTCGGTTTTTTTTCTTTCGTCTTTTTCGTAAACATTTCTCCGCGCCGGTGACATTGAAGCGGACGTGTTCGGGCCCGCTGTCTTTGGCGGCGGCGACGGCGACGACGACGACGGTGGTTCGAACGAAGGCCAAGGTCTCGGCTCGACGAGTTATTGTGATGTATCGGCGGTCGTGACGGTATATTACATTAATTTTTATCGTCATCATCGTGTCGCCTAACGATGCGATTTGACCCTCGGACGACGACTGCCCTCACACGTTTCCATCGTCGGCTTAGGTGGAATGTAAGTAAGTATATTATATAAAATAGGCTTTCGAGACCAGTGCGCACTACTGGTTTATACTCGTGTCCAAAAATCGTGATCGGACGATGAAAATTGTATTCCAATATTTCCCTCGGTGTACTTTATTTCTGATCCGATGGTCGTATATGTGTATCTCCGGTATGATTGTATCCAATCGAAACGTCTATAGGTATATCGTTTTAATCGAGCTGGGAATATTGTAATTTATAATCTATTTTATAGAACAGAATAATCAACATTACCTATAAGTACTATAAATTAAAATTTAATATTTTACTGCTGATTTATAATAATATTATATAGAATCTAGTTAGAGACCAACTTCATATTTTTTTGTTATCATTTATAAATGTCTAATATTCATAGTATCTGTTACACGAATTTGAATTGTAATTATTCTGTTATCACAAATCAAAATGGTGTTAAATTAGGTACATATTATATACATTTTTCATTTCCTAACACTATAACTACAAAAAAAAACCCAAGAACTTACAAAACCTAAGCTGATACTCGAACAATGGAAAAATTTGTTCATTAAAACAAAGAACTTGTAAACCGAAAACTTAAAATGTATATCGATTTATAACAAATTAAAATTATAATTATTGGCGCCCCCTACTACAATTGTAGGAATTTGCAAGATATAGCCAACGATCAACGATCAGTGTGCCTGTTTAATTGAATATCTGTCTAATTTACCTTTTTTCGACAGCAATAGTATAGTACGCAGCCTTTGAAACCGTCGAATCCGTAAAGACGTAAACCATAACAATCACACCTTAGTATTAGCTATATTGCGTGTACGCATATAAGTCGCAATCATAAAACAATTAAAAACAGAGTGCCTCGTAGTCGTGACTTTCGTACCTATATAATGATAACAACGGTTTCATGCGTGTGACTAAAGTACCATCCTGCAGCTGAGCACACATGACAGACCGTCGATATGGTGCTGTATCGTTTTGTTTGTGCGCTATATACAGTCGTCGTATATTATTATAATATCAGGTATACAGTGTAATATACGGTGGACGGATGACAGTTCATGTCCAGGATCTCGTGTAGACATTAGCGTAACTCGTATGTTATGTAGGTGATACACACTATTACTTTCGAAAAATTGTTTACTTTTGTGTTTAATTTCGACAAACTTATTTGAAATACGACCAACTGCGAAAACACAACGAGATTTTTAGTGCGTGGTGAACGTGATTTAACTTTAAAGTATATGCTCATAACGTCATTTTTCGTACAAGTTGTCAATTTTTAAGGTATTTGTACGCAATATAGTATAACATACGACATCTGTGCGCGTAGTTGCGTTGCGTAATTACATTTATAATTATTATTATATGACGCCAGTCAGGGAGTCTTGACAGTCAGCTACTGAAAATATTCGTCTACACTCGACTGTCTCGACTTATTACGTCGCGTCATTGTCATACGAATAACATGTAGTAATGTACATTTAATAGGTCTAAAAGATTTTTTAAATTTTTTTGTCGTGAAACAAGTATGTACTTTACTGTAAGCTTTTAAATCGGTTATTGAAAAAACAACTGACATACGATTTATTATCACTTTTCTGGATAATTTATTTACAAGACATAAACGTATATTTTTTTGTATAGGTATTTGTTTTGATAAATCCGTTAATTCTATAATGACGTGTTGGTATTCTAATAGTCAGTCTAAGTGAAATATTTTTAAATGTAGTTTTGTACATCTTTGCATATTTGATTCAAAATAGCTATGCAATGCATATTTCTGCATTAATAGGTATAACTACAAACAAAATTTCGTGAATTGGATCATTTAAAAATATTTAAAATTGTTAAAAAAAACATTAAGAAAGCTTACAAAATACAAAGATAATCTAAAAAATCCATTTAAGTTTAGAATAATACATTTTATAAGCCAATAATTATAAACGTAGAGCTTTATAAAAGTATTAATTTAAAGCTAACATAAATGTTTATACATATTTGAATATTGAATTCAAAATATACCCCATAATATAATCATCTTTTTAAAGGTTACGAAAAAAAATATTGATGTAAAATTTTGTATTTATTAAATTAGTATACTTTATGCAGAATATTTTTATATAAATATACATTATACACATACATTATATATTTATGTATATATTTCGTAATTTTATTTAGCACATAAAACTTTATGGGTCCTATCTATAATGTATTAATGCATAATATTATTATTTTTATTCATTGTCATTTCATATGTTAACGTAGATACATATTATATATAATTATAAAATACGTAAAATACATAATTGCATGTTGTTGGTAGGTCACCTAGACCCACTAAACAATACAATTTATTTGTAATAAAATAGTCTCATTCTAAAGTTATTTTAATTTTATGCGTATCGTAGTAAAAGTGGTATGTACACAAGCACAATATTATACCTACAGCTTACTCACACACATATCCGGTATCGCCTTTTACATTCAGAGCACATTCGTGACCGGTTTATGTAATAACAGTAGTTGTAACTTCGCGTTTATCTCAGCTGATCTACTGTATACGATAGGCCTATCATGGACGTTGTTATTTTCTCTCCCGCAACAATGTCGTATAAACAACGGTAAAGGGTTTACGCGCGAGGAATTACGTAAACTTCCTACTCTTGTAATATCAACAAATAATGTAATAAAATAAAAACGAAAAATCCCCAGAAACACCGTCGAAATCCGTAACATAATAACTTACTTGTAACGCAACTCGCATAACTGATCTCCACGATTTTGAGTTCAAGAGAACAATGATTTTCAAACATGTTAAAAATTTGTTTGTTTTCAAGTAAACTGTGGACATAAACGTATAAAGTCATTACGAAACCCAAGATATCCAGTATTGCTTAAGTTAACACGGTTAAGATGTGCTTAAAATATAAAATGTTTAATATCTTTTTTTTTTTTTTTAAATATTGTTTTGTTTAATTTACGATGGTAAATATTTATTTAAAGAATGATACTCATACTATCAATGGTAAAACAATATTATTATACAGTAACAGAACGTATTTTCATTGAGAGATAAATATTATAATAAATTATTATGACGATCAGACCAAGTCATAATCAATTTATAATGTACTCGTATATTATTAAATGACACAAACTATTATTGAATTACTGTAATATTAAAGAAATTTAAAATGTTTAGTTTATGTCAGCGGTTCCCAAACTGTGCTCCGGGGAGCCCTTGGTGCTCCGCAATGGCTTACCAAGGGCTCCGTTCGTAACACCACAACAATTTTTAAAATTGTACGTATGCAT
>VUJU01000132.1:21602-115077 GCA_009835225.1 Aphis craccivora | reverse complement strand
CACCGATATGTATAGTAGTATAGTGCGTAAAATCCCGATACGAATATTATATACATTTATCTAATTTTATAATTTTAGACGTTAAATATTTCTTCGGGGCTCCACGAAAAACTTCTCCTTAAAAAATGGCTCCGAGGTTGAGAAAGTTTGGGAACCGCTGGTTTGTGTGATACCTAATAGTATAAATGTACTGTAATTAATTATTAGAGTAACCACATGGCTCATATTATATTATATACCTACTGCTATCATTCATCACACATGTGTCAAAATCATGACGGCTCATGTATAATTTAAACGTAATCACAGAAATTCAAGTTTAAGTAAATTTAATAAATACTTATTACTGATAGTATACATTATTTTAATAAAAAACAATTACAAAAAACTACTTGAGCAGTTTCATATAGTAAAAAGTAAAAACCATTGTATACCTACGTCATGACACATGATGAGTAAAAATCATAAGACAATGATAATAATCATTCTGTTCATTGACTTTATGGTCTCAATGACATGTAGAGAAAATACCTTAAACAGATATAATATTTTACTGTACTGTATTTTAATTTAAAATCGTCCATAATATGCTCATACATTTATACTTGAGGAAACTATATCAAAATAGTACTTTAAAATACAAACTAGATTCAATTTCTTACCAATAGATAGAGCTGCATGGGAGCCTTTAGGACGTCATATTATATCCCAGCAAAATAATTTTGAAATCGATATTAATACATATTATTTACTCTTTTCATTAGCATAATCTAAAAATAAACAAAGTAAAAAAATTTTAATCTTTAGTTTAAAATAAATACTGTACATAATGTGTGGCCGTAAGTAATATATTATATTATATTGTATTATATATACTACATACAGAGCAGTTCTGATTTACGATTTAGGGCCAGTTACATAAAATATAATAACACTAACTGACTACAAATAAAAATGACTATCCATAATGATCTAATATTTTATACTATATACAATAATTATTATCGTTGCAAAAAAATTATGTATTAAGTATGAAACTTAAGCATTACATATTAAACTATTAAAGTATACAAATATTGAAACATTTTACATTAAAATTAATATACTGTTTGTGGTATTGACACCCATCGATCAACTGGAAACTCCGTTTCCACAGGTGAGTACTATACTGCATATTATCATATATTTTTTTCACGTGGCTTTCTAAAATACAGAAATATAATAAATGTTTAGATCATTGAACGTCATGTTTTTCAAAGGTCCACTACAGTCCACACACGCGTTTTTTCGACTTATACGGAGTACTTGTAGCGCAACAACACGGATATATGTAACTATTGTAGTCTTCAACACCATTTACGACCTTCGCACACTTCTTTGTCATATCGCCACGTTAAATTTGCTAAAAATGAACTGGTAAGATTATATTTTTTTATTTAACCGACCTCGCTGTGTTCGCGGAATCACTGAGAGACTTAAATTTAGAAGTATTTATACTATATAATGGTCCTAAGTGTGCTAACAGCCGACGGGTTAATGTTAAAAGGAAATAAATTAGTAAAAGTATAAATATTGTCCGTGACAGTGGGGTCAGTATATAATATAGTAAGGTAGGTAGAGAAATATTCAAATATAATATACAATCTTGAAATATAATACGAATAGATTAATCGAAAAGGCTGCATAAAATAATAGGAACATTCTTTATGTGCATATTTTTATTAAAGTTACACTCAGCACTCATGGCGTATCTAGTAGTCAAAAAACAAGTTTATTGTATTACTCAATCGAATATTTATGTATACCTATTATTTTTTAGGACTAGAAAACTTGTACTAGAGTTTGTTTACCGATTTTTAATTATTATTCAAACTATTTTAACTTTGTGTTAAAGACATAGGGGTGTGCAAATTTTGTGAGGGGAATCAGAATTGTTTGTAACACAATCTGTGGTTAATTATTAGTTTTTTTTAAGATATAAGATTGCCTAACATTTATAATTTATAGATATCCTATAATTGGAGAAAAAAATTAGTTTGCGAGAGGGGAAGCTTCCCCTCTTTCTCGCTCGTACGCACTCCTTTTGTTTATAACAATTTGTTTCATAATACTAGGAATTTATAAAAATGTTTTATGCGTGTTTAAATATTTAGCTTTTTTTTACGTATTCATGCATATTTTTTTATATTTTTTTTATGTAAGACATGTACATAAGTTTTACTTTTTTAAATGTATCAAAAATAAAAATTGAAAAATGAATCTTCAAAAATGTAGTATAGGTATTAGGTACATCATATTATTATTGTTATGCAACAATTATATAACAGTTGGGAGTTATTATTTATATTAACCACCAATGTACTATATTTGTGTAAGTTTACAATGTATATGCATACAATGTAGTAAGAATTAGTTAATTATATTTAATGTTTATGTTTTAAAATAAAAATTATAAATTATCTTACGAATCTTACGATGCTGTTATTAAATTACGGACGTCTAAAGTCTATTAAAATTGTTACTCTAACTTCAAAATATCTACCTAAGTATCTAATAAACATGTTTATATTTTTATATTTTCTCAAAAATATAAGAATAAGAAATACGTAATAATAATAAATATATATCATTCGCTGTTTAGCCATTTTATATTTTGTCGTACAGTAGTCGTCATAAGACATAGGTTCATCGCGTGAACTTAACACCCTAATATGTACGCGGTTACCGTTTAAAAAACCGGTTTTGCATTTCCAGCTATATGATTACCTAACACCCGGACATTCGTTCAAATGTGAATAAAGATCTCTTTGGATTAGAAATGAAAACTTTCGCTTCCTTCCTGTGAAGTGTCATCTTAACTGACCTAAGTTATATAGTATTGGGTAAACGCGTATTCCGTAACCTATAACCTTTATCGGCAGTAGTCACTATGATAATAATATTATTATAATTGAACAAATTGTGAATAAATAATTAATAAACTAACTAACAAAAGTAGGTAATTTGTACATAGGTTTTGTAATATCGGTGGTATGATGACCTTAAATATAAATAAATGTTATCGTGTATTATAATTTAAGTTTAAACTATGAAAATACCAAATATTAATTACTAACCTATACATTCAAAACAATGTATAATAACATAGTACATACACCTATCGTACTTGACATGGGCATTTCCATATTCGTGACCATGTGTGATGTATTATCACTAGTGTAGTTTTTTCTTCTCGACATTCCAAGCAACTGCGTAATTGTACACCATATCACTTACGTTCTATTATAATAACATAATTAATCAATTAAAATATACTAAACGAAATCGAGGTAATGGAATTTAACATTTTTTATTAAAATCCAATCCGGTAATTGGTTATTATTCAATCGTGAAAAGGAAACATTATTACATTACTCGCATTTATTACACATTTATACAATTATACAATATACTTATAATATTTGATTGTCTAAATATATTTTAAATAGTTTAAACACCGAGAGACCCACCCGTAACATAATATATGCACGCGTATATTTCCCTACAGAGAGCTTAACCTTCGGAGAATTACTCGCGAGCTGATTTCGCCCATTTGTGATTACTATTTGTGTTTTAACAATATTATAGAATATAAACATAACTTTTTCCAGATACGACGTGACATCAAAAAAAAAAAAAAAACGCTGAAGACAATATTACATAGAGTACCTATAGGTACACATGTATGTATATGGTACATAGCTAAATAGGTCATAGAACATGTAACCAATACATCAAACGCTATTTTAAATAAATATAATTAATTTAGGGTTCAGATAAGTGTTCAAATGTATCTCGTATAATATTATCCTACATTCCTACACACGTGTATAATAAAGGTATACTATACACAATAATTAAATAAATTGAGTATCATAAATATTTAAAGGTGTGTGCTAATAACATTTTTTTTAAATAATTAATTATTATTAAAATGGTTTTTGCTAATACTATTATAAAAATAATTTCTATACATTATTATTTATAATGATGATTAAATAATTTACTATTAAATCGTTATGTTTAAATTCATAAATTAGTATTTGAATAGAATATTTTTTAAACTTGTTTATAGAAATTTATGTATATTTTTCATTTTTTTAAATGCAATTCGAGTCCCTAAAAAGTAACAACATGGCCAAGAAGTGAATAAAAAACTATTTTCGTACGAGTTGAAACCGATAAACGATTTAATACATTCGCGTACTTGGACAAAGGCCACTGACCACAAGGTCACCTGGAAAATTGTCGATTTGTATACGAAAAACATATGATTCTTTTTTTATATAATTTTCAGTTCTGCCACAATGAAGGTCAACCAAATAAATAAAAAAAAAAATGCTATGTGCTCATCGATAATAATAAATATACGGAAACGAAAGGAACACGTATTTGGATAAATTGTAAGAATTATAAATACGATATGAATCGTTCATAGAAGCACAAGTTTACAACTCGAAAACCAGTAGACAATTGTTGGATTTTTATCAAAAAAATACCCTTATCACCTGTCGCTACACACATATATAATTCGGTACTATTCTCACATAACACTATAGTTTACTATTAATGCTTAAATAAAAGCTCACGAAATCAATCTTTTAACACTCGATGTTTAGGTTAGCTTAACCTATAATCACTAATCCGATCATAAAATATCTTAATTTTCTTAAGTTTTAATAATTTGGTCGTTGGTTTAAAAGGATGATTAGATTAAGGAACATATTATCTTATTATCATATTATTTTTTCTGATACTTAAACGAGCCATCGTCATATACCCACGTTTTTACGCGATGTCTGTTTTTACATACATAATTTTTTCTTTGCAGATAAATGTCGGTTATCGTCATGATGTCTGTGGGCCCGTCATCGCTAATGGTTACTGTTCTGCTGGCACTGCATCAAGTGGCGACGTTCACGTGCAACGCTCAACGACAAAGTTCCGATCGATCGCGTCGAAACGCAACCTACGGAAGCGGCAGAGGGTTAACGTGGACTGGCGCCCAATACCGGTTCGAGTGCGACACGGTGGATGCGTTGCTCAGAGATGATGGTCGTTATGTTCCGAGAAACAACATCGCGCTTAGGGCTCAAATATGTGGAAATGACTTGTACTTGGCGTACCCCAGGTTAGTACACTCGTAGCGTCTCTATACGTACGTCGGACTGAACCGAACGAACCCTGGCCCTAAATCAAGAAAAAAATAATACGATTATCTACAATTTACCGACTTTGTGGTCGAATTACTTTAGTTCTCAGTTCCCATTTGATTTTCAAAACATAATATTCCTTAATTATATTTCTATAAATTAAATACCATAATAATAATGAATACGACGAAATAAGTTTGAGCTGCAAATGATTAATTTTACACAATTTCCGTAGGGCTAAAATAAAAAAAAATGACATAATCGTCTGTACCACCCAGTCACGATTTAAAAATGTCTTCGGCGCTCATAACTTCACCGATTTTATTTTTATGCTCTAACTTGGCTATTTCAGGTTGCGTTCCGGAGTGCCAGCAACTGTGGCCACTACTTGCCTATTTACTGATGACGCATGTGATGAGGCAGTATTGACACCTTATCCCTGCTTATCTGTCCAGGAACAGGGTAAATCGGGTGAGGTGCAAAACGCCGTCGACTTGTACTTAGATACGCAAGAGGTGCTGTGGGTCCTAGACACGGGCATTGTACAGACAATGGACAACGACGCTGAACCGCTGAGAACGGGACCTCCAATCGTATGGGCGTTTGACTTGAACACGCACAAGGTAACCGTTTTTACTGTTAAATCATTCAGAAACAACCTCCATAATATAAAAACCCCGAGATTTAAAGTCATTTCACTTTTGAACAAGTCACCCTTGAGCCGTGTCTGGCATTTGTAGTTGCAATAGCATTTTATTACTCGTTCGTTACAATATATTACATAATTACTATAAAAGGACAGCTTTCGCTTCTAAATTCGCGTGATACAATCACAAAACGAATGGATTGATAAAATAATAAATACTATTATTGTTCATATCAAATATAGTACAAGTAATACAATACAGGTATTGAAAACGTCAATTGCCTATAATAATATTAACTATAGCTACTGAAAACAGTTTTATTATTTTCCCATGCTAAGATTGATAAATTTATTATTATTATTATAAGTTTATTCGACGTACGAGTATAATATAAATAATATAAAATATCGATTTTTTGGCAGCACACCCTTTGATTTAGGCGTTTTAGCTTTATCATCCATCCTATTGGACAAGTTTATGAGAAAAAGATGAAGTATAATAATATACAGAGTGATTCAATCATTGAAAACTAGACAATATTTTCAAAAATATTTTGAACAAATACTGATAACTTTTATAATAGTTAGGATAACGATTAAAGTACTCATCACAAACTCAAAAATGTATAATATTATAGTAATATATAGTCACATCAATAAGTATGCATGAACTAAATCCCACATTTAGTTAAATAAGTACGTTATTGTTTACTAAATATAAAATAGGTATATTACTACTATATATTAATTTATTATATACTTTAATAATATATATGATTATTAATTATTAATAGTAGCATTAGACTATTACAACGCCGGGTGAATTATACTTATATTTATACATAACTAGAACGTGCTAATAAGAGTTCTATAGGATTCGTTTTGTAGGACTAATTACTATACGCGATTCCCCACCGATTCAACATGTATCGATCGAACTTGAAAATATTTTATAACGTTAATTACAATTTATAAACCACGTCAGGATGCGGATGTGATGTGGAATAACGATATAACCGCGGTAATACGTACATTTCAGTATAATACATAGGGTGATCCACTTATATTATGGCTACAATATTATTATTTTTCAAGTTCTATATAGTTTGTAGTAGGTATTTATAACACTATATTTTCACATGAAAAATATGTTTTGATTATAGTGGTTATATTTTTAGCATGTTCATATATCTGTATTATTTTTAATGATGTCATAATCCGAAGCCGAATTCTTTTCTAAACATTTGTATGGATATATAGGTAAATACTCGTAGATGATATATATTGAATAAATTGTGTGCATTAATGAATATTTGAAATGAGCGAAATAATATACTTACTATATAACTTTTTCAGGATAGCGATATAACCATACCTGCACCTAAATGTACAAACTTTATATAATATATTAAAAACACAAAAATTTACCCAAAAAAATTGTTATACCTATGTAAGTATGGATCACCCCGTATGTAGAGTGGTATGTAGTAGGTACAGAGTACCTAAATGATTAATGAACTAAAATGTAGAAATCCGATTTTCGTTTGAGCGGCGACTATATGGGCATATAGAGTAGTTTGGGTAATCGTATAACTGCTGCAGCTCGTTAAGTCATACGCATAGCTGATCTCGTCGTCATCGGGCGTGAACGTCAACGGGAGTTGTGCAACGTTCCGTATAGTTTAATAACTTTTATTATTTTTTTTTCTCTCAGTCTCGACCGCAAGAGACACATTGTCGGTAGGTACTAGGTAAACGCTCACATGCACAAATCTATATAGGAACCTACCCATAATAATAACACATTATATATTATAATTTATAATAATGGGTCCGGTCAATAATATAATATTATATTTGTATGACGGACCGATCAGGACGATTGTCTTTGAGTGAGTCTCGTATTATTATTATAGCGCGTTTGATCTCTGGTTATTGGATCAGCGTAGATCCACGTACGAGCAATAACGCAGGTGCATAATATGTATCCTTTTGACGGTCGTATTTTAGGATTTCATAATAGGTGAAATAGCGCTTTACGTTACCACGATATCTAGGATTATTACTGTTACGCAATTTTCAGAATAGATGTCCAATTTCGCGTTGTTGATACATCGTTAGTGTATAATATTTTGTTAATTATAATCTAAAATTTGGTAACCATGTGGTTATTAAATCGGGTATATAGAATTAGGAAATAGTTTAAAATTATGTCCTTATAGCTTAAGTAGGTATACAGTTTATCAAAGTATTAACACGTCTCAAAAATAATATGATATTTTTATTTTTCTATAAGCTTTCATCGTCAGTTTTACATAATACTATAATAGTATAGTAAAACATCTATACCAATACATTTTTGTTTTAATGTATTCATATTATACTCATAATTAAAATGTAATTTATAAAATCATGCTGAATTTAAAGAAAATTTTAATGAGAAGAATAGTACTGCGCTTATTGTAGTTGAAATTAAATTATTTTGAGATATTGAAATTATACGAAAAGTTATTGATATACTTCGTATTCAGACAAATTAAAAATATATTATCAGTAAGCTACTGCCTTTAGAATTACAATTATTTTTAAATTTTAGAACAATATTACTTACATTTCAATAACTGCAGTAATAACTAAGCACACAAAAATCATTTTAAATGTAAAATCTTTTGCTTTACCCTATTGCATAATATTATGTGCGAGTATGTGTTTTGTTTAAATTTTTCGTATATTATTTTTTAAATGTCAAATTAATAGAAATATAAAAAAATTTATTTATACTCATGCATTTTATATAATTTTATTTTATTTTTGTTCCATAATATTGAAACGTTTGAAACGATGCCGAGATGACACGTAGGTAGTTAAATTATTGTCCGGCACAAGAAACTTTTTTAAATTTATATAACTGCAGCATAAAGTCATGATTAGGTACCTATAATAAATAAAGTATGTAAATAAGTACCTTACTATTTATCATAACTGACTAAGCAAACTGTTATTGTTCGTCCACCTTTGAACATAGATGCCTTTTATTAATATTTGATTGGTTTGATTGGTTTACTTAAGAATTTTCTGAAACTGTATGCATATATTTCTTAGTGGATATACCTATACTTTATAAAAGCAACCTTCTTTAACGATTTGTTAGCTTTACTTATCTGCATGTAAAATATAAAGCTTACGGGCTCTGGTGATTTTCAAGCTAATTTGTTTTGCCTCTGGCGCGCCTTCGTCGACTTTTCTACTGAATACACTTCATCCACCGGATCCATGCCTTTGAGCCAAAATAATTATCCGTATTATTAAAATATGTGAATAACATAGTTACGAGTTAATACATTAGTATTAAATGATTATTGAATTTAATAAAAATACTCACTTCACTCAGTAGTATGTATTTTCAATTTTAACTGACATCGCCGATTTCTTCCAGTTTTTTAAACATAAATCGTGTTCTGAACTCAATCAACTTTTTCGAAATCATGGCGTAGTTGGGCAAACGTGCAACGAGGTTAAACGTAAAACGTTATAGACAGGTCAGAAAAATAGGCCTGCGGGTAAACACTTATAATAATATTATTACTATTAGCGAATTTTAATTTTTGTTGGCCCGTCTCATCTTTGGAATAACATTTTCCCAAAACATACGTCCATATACATCTATACGACGATGGCGACGAGGCCATAATGCAGTGAAAGTAGGTCGATAAAGAATCGATATATTGCAGGCGTCGGCAATGTCCAACAAACTGAAATCGATGTTTCTGACACGCATGTAACTGACATTGTATAGTTATATCAGCCGCGTACCTATAAAACAGAGTTACATAGCGGACGCGACGACTATAATATAAGCTCCGTAATAAAGTAAAGTTTAGGTTAGCGCTATAATTGTATAGAAACATAACCTTTGACGGTATATTAATAGTTTTCTAAAAGATCAACTACACAATTTAAATGCTAAATAATTACCTATTATTTTACAACAAAAATCGTCTATTTTCAAATTAAAATGTGTAGGTAATTTACTTATTTCATACATGGTAAAGATAACTTAAGTATTTTATAAATGCTCACTTACATATCAAACTATATAATAAATTCATAATTATTGTTGAATAAAATAATACTTTAATTTCGATTCTTAGAACCAAACTATGTTTTTCGTAATGAGCTTACGGAAGAAATTGCCAAATTATCATTTTCTTAAGTTTTCTTTTTAAGTTTTATCTGATTATATACCATAAATCCATAACCTATACAGGATGATTCATCAAGATTACTCGCCTCAATTTTTTTTTTTCCAAATTTTGATGTATTAAATTTTTAAATATACTCTTAGACCATTTATTATTTTATATTTCTAAGACTTTTTTTACTTAAGAAATGTTTTGTGGCAATACAAACTTCAACTTTTCAGAATATAAAAATCACTCTTTTTACTGTAAATTATTTATTAGATAATTGTTTTGAAAATGTTGATGTATCTAATTAAAAGTGTAAGCCAATAGTTTATCAGCTATTAAAATGTTTGTACAAAGAATAATTATCCTTAAAAATGGTTAAAAAAAAAATATATAAAATCGATACAATAATGGGTCTAGTATTGATTGTGCTTGGAACTTTTTTACAAGTTATTAATTAATATTGATATGATTAATTACTGATGCCTAATTTTCGTACCACAAAATCGTCTTAATCTAGTATCATATTATATTATTAATTGACAATTGCGTACAAAATTTTAATGACTCAATCAAATTTTAATTCAGATACATTAACATTTTTAAAAAGTTAATAAATAATTTATTAGATAAAGAGGAGGGAGGTTTAAAAAAAATAAACAGGGATTAATTTTTTTTTAGGACACTTCTTAAATAGTACAAAAAATCTCAACAATTTAAAAACATGATCTTTGAGTATACAATTTAAAAAATTAGATTATGAATAAATGAATTATTTAAAAAAAAGGGGTGAACATGCTTGGTGAATCATTTTGTGTAGCTATTCTAGAATGAAGTAAATAATAAGCCATAAACCTTTATGATTATTTTCAGATATATTCATTGAAACAGATACTTCTAAAATACTTATTTAAATATTTTATCGATTGAACCTATCTATATTTGAATACAAATTAAATTAATCTATTTTTTTTTTATGCCAAACTTATTAACATAATAACAACAGCGGTGTATCTTTTAAGCAAAGTCGAAAATTATAGGTATTATTTTATATTTAATTGAACTTTTATAGGAAGATAGAATACTAAAAATTAAATGAAAACATTTTTGAAGAAAATATTTTGTTAGTACGATATAAATAAAGTAAATAATATAAATCAAAATTTGTGATACACATTAAATAGTTTCATAATTTTTTTACGGCAGTTATTTCAAATCTGTTCGGTTGATTTATTAAACCTGTGATTTTACTCGGGTGATTTTACTTTTAAACTTGATTAACAGTAATTTATATATTATGATGACGGTAATCGTTCACGTTTACTCTTCACCGTTTATAAATAGGGGCTCGCAAAATTATTTCTTATATTTACACCCCCGACCGGCAAACGATAAAAAAAAAAAAATTAGCAAATACTCCACTGCTATTACATAATAATACAATATGCTTATATTATTATATTATGTTCGATGTTTACAGCTTTTCAAAAAAATCGACTTGACGTGCTTGACGACGCCGATGAGTCGTCTCCAGAGTTTGGCTGTGGACTACGACGAGACGAACGGCAAGTGTTACGTGTACGTGTCAGACGCGGCCAACCGCGCAGTGATAGCGTACGACGTAGTCGAATCAAAGGGATCGCGAGTGGTGTTGCCCAAGGCGATCGCGGCAGGATGTACGAAGCGCGACGTGCTCTATGTGGCGCTTGTCCGGGCCGAGTGCGGCGGCGGCGCCGCGGCACTGATTGTCACGTACCTGTCGGGTGTCAGGGCGTTCACGGTCAGGACCGAATACCTGCGTCGAGGTTCTGCGGGCAAAGTGACCGATTTGGGCGTCAAACCGGACAGAATGGTATAAACTGACGACGACCTTGTCGTACACTATATTATTATCATTATTACTATTATAATTGTTATATTAATAAAACTGTTATCGGAATGCACTTGTACGGGCGAGAGGGCGTAACCCACGATTTGGTTTTTCCAAGATACGGAAATGTATAAGGCTAAAATAGAGTATAGTAGTAAGACGTACATATTATTATACATTACGAAAGCTTTGTCAAAAATGTTGTAAAAAACAAAAATAGGTATGTATTTTTTAAAACGCTTTTGACAATCGTTTTCGAAACTATAACACACGAGGTCCCACCCAACGTGTCATTTTTAAGGCGTTGTGCATAGGTTATTCTTTCGTTCCTCGCGGGCACGATTTATCTTTGCGTGATATGTATAATGCATTCCTAGCTAGCGTGCACTTATTATTTTAATCAGTTGGTTAAAATATTTAAAACCAATTACCTACATCATATAAGAACGAATAGTAAAGTGGATAAGAATTTTGAAGTTTTATCGATTTACTATTGTTTTATTAGTTAAAAATATGATAATATTATGCATTAGGTACGCATTATTTCCATATGAACAAGGCAAAGTCTTTACTTTTTTAAACCAAACTGTAGAATTATTTTTTTGTGTGTGTTAAGTGTGTTTACTGTTTAGGTTGTTTTAATAGAAAATTTATAGCGTTAGTATGCGAGGAGATTTGACGCAGTTTGGAAAAATCACTAGAGTAATAAATTGTTCAACAAAAAAAAAAAAAAAAAAAATACCACAAGAAACAAAAAGTTTTAACATATTTATATTACAATATAATATATTTATATATAATTTTTTTATTATATTATAATAAAAAAATCAGATAGCAATCGCTACCCCTTATTTGCGACTCTGGCTTTGAGGACTTCATTACACGCTTTATTTTATTAAGAAAAATACATTAAAATGACTGTGTTTTTTATGACTTGTCAGTGTGCGATATATTCAGATACCTAATAGTTAATAAGGGACTTTATTTGCAATATATACACGTCATAATAATACAAATTTAAAATAGATTGTTAGTTGAAAATTAAGTAGTCACTTTCTGAAATTATGAATTAATAAAATATTTGGAATTTTTATTTTCTGAAAAGACGAGTACATTCTAAAATTCTTATATACTCGTATAGATTCAAGGCTGATTTTTTAAACAACTTTAATAATTCAAATAAAAAAAGTCTATGACTTTAATCTTCAACTACTTAAGTAGTATTTTTTTGTTTTAGTTAAAAAAAAAATCAAAATGGGCTATTCGTCATTCTGCAGGATATTGTTCTCTTTTTAATAAAAGCAGTCTAAATCATGACTAGACTATACATCAGAAAGTGACTTCGCATATTAGCATTTTTTCCATATCTATCCGTTTCCGTTCACTTTCAACTAACATTTTTGAGTGTAAAATTGTCTATGCATCAAAAATTCGAAACTTTTAATTTTTCAAGCATGTGCGTGCGTGTCTTGCATTCATATGATTGTAGGTGTAATAAGCAATCATTAGTGTGTGGACTCTAATGTAAAATGATATGAGACACGCACATGTCATCGACTAAAAACTACAGAGCACCATTTTTCACTAAAAATCCTGTACCTACATTTTGTCCATCATACCCCAACTAAGTTAGTAATTCGATAAGACATGTGAATACATATTTTAGTTTATGAAGTTTACTTTTGATTGATTATTATCCCTTTTTTTAAAAAAAATTCAAATATGTTTAAAGATTTATTAATGCATTATTAAGTATATCGGATCAATGGAAAAATAAAATACATATTTTTATTAGAAAAGATCGTTATCAAATCTCCTTAGTTTTGAAATTGGATATATGAGTATAAGTATATGCCAAGTTTACTATATTTGAAGTAAATTTTAACGATTCATTTTTCCAACTGAAATATCAATGACCTTAAAATTTTGTGATTAATTTTTTTAAATTTTTGAAGTATAAAAAATTGCTTTTATTAAAACTAAAACATATATTATTAATAAATCAAAATTTGTTATAAAAATTAAAATCTGTTCAATCCAAAGTCCCATGATTTTGATAAGCGTATACATCTATAAATATCACTTACTATTAAATGAATACAGCCCCTTTTGTGTCTTATGCAAATTACAATGAAATAATTTTATACAAATGCACACGTGTGAGTGTTTGACTATAATTTAATGTATACAGTTATTATAATACTTTCTGACGCTGGCGCGCTGCAGCTGTTGCATCTTGTTAAATATAACTATATACGCGAGTATGCACTTTTTACCCAAACGTCCTCGTCATGTTTATAACATAAATCATCGGTGTTACACATCTGTAAAAACACGTCGCACATACAATATTATACATTATTATACATTTCCTTATTTTTTTCTACAGAAAATTCTCAAAATATTTTTTTTAGTAATACCTATTGATATTTTTAGTGTCACATTTATCTCGGTTCAGTGAATAATGAAATAGGTAAATCGCATCCAGATTATATAACATAAAGACTGAGTTTGATAAAATTTATGATGACTAGTATATAGATTTATTCCAATTTAAGGAAGTTGTCTTATCTTATTAGTTGTAATTTTAATTTCTTCTTAAAAGATACCTAATCAGAAATTCAGTAAAAATAAATAAATACAAATTATCAAAAAAGAAAATGACATTCGAGAAATATATAATTGTTTAATATAGACACGCGTGCTATTTATTTATTTATTTATAATATATACGCCCTATTGGGATCAGTATAGACGTACAGTACATGAAATAAATATAATATAATACGTCAATCGGCCTATACTTAAAAATTTGAATGTGCACCAGTTTGATATTATATTTTATTTCTATACCTATTATGAACGATTAACGGTGACATCACATACTAAAGACTCTGTTAAATTATACTGTGCATAATGTTATAAAATATAAATCATAGCTGTTTAATAATTCTCAAAATAAATATATTATACGTTCATAATACAGTCAATTATCTTGCGGCGTCTTCCGAAGTTCCGAATAATGCTAATTGGATTAATAATAAATCTATAGTCGAATAACGGCATTAATATTACTTTCCGGTTTCAGGTGATTTTAGGTACGGACGGAGGCACAAAAGTGTTCTTCCGATACGATGCTTCTACCGACGTGCAGAGCTGGGACGCGACCCGTCCATTTACTGTGGAAAACTTCTCACCGGTCTATCGATCTGGCTCCTGTTTTCTGGCTACCCAAGTGATGATCGACCGGGACCGGAACCGGCTCATGGTGCTCGAGTCAAACTTTCCAGACTTTGCACAGAACACTGTCGGCTGCGGAATCGTGCACAACATCCGCGTGCTCGAAGGATGCTTTTAAGTCACGTTCGTGACCCTTTCGACTATGCGGAAGAGTCTGCAAAGAGTCACTTGAAGACATATAATAAATTATATATTATATCAGTTTTAAATCCGTGGAATAAACAAACTCAATACACCAAAGATTTATTAATATCGTTTATAACTCCTTTATAATTTACTTACTAAACGGAATCGTTTACATTCACCAGCGTGAACCGGATGGTATGCTCGAATTCTACCAGGAGTAAATTTATCATCCGATATTATTGGTATGAAATTTACTTTGTCCTTTAAGTTTAATAAATATTAATTTTAAATTCCATCAAATTTATTATATACAATTATATATTATAATATTTTATATTTAATTTTCTATTAAACATCACTCGCCCGAGATTGAAAATTCCAAAGGACGATCTCGTATAAGAGAACTATTATAGAACAAAATTCATTATTATATCTAAGAAAATCACGGCTTATAACATATTAATAATTAAAAGATATTTCATTTTTTAATATTAATACTTATATAGAAGTTATTTCAAATAAAAAATATTATGTCAATAAAAGTATAAGTTTTATGGTGTATGTTTTAATTTATCATAAATACATAACTAAAATAGTTATTGTTTCGTACAGTCAATGTATATTTTAAGGCGTACCGTATACTATAACCACGTATACGAGTATACTTAGCAGCTCGGTGAATTAAAAACTAGGTACTACTACCTAGTATACTACCTGTATAACGAAATACAATAATATATTTTTTCTTTAACGTGGAAAAAAATTATAAACTTTATTGTGGCCCTAAAATATTTATCATTACAGTAATGAAATTATAAATTATTTTATTTAATTCCATGTTATGGGCACATATTCAACAGATAACAACATATTATCTCATATCTGTTAATGTTTTATATTTCTGTCTATGGTAATATTATATTTTGTGATTTTTTATACATTCGTGTTAAATATTATCGAAAGTATAAATTTCACCAACTTCAATCCTAAGCTAATAAAATAATATTTTGTTCAACAATCAATTTTTTATGCCATAAAACAATCAAATTGCGTAAGTACACAAATAGGTGTACAAATTTCTATTAGCTAGGCACACGCACACCACAAGCATACATTATTATGTAAACCCTTATTTTTTTCGTCTACCATGATACAAATTTGATTTCAGCACTATTTTAAACATTTTAATAAATAATTTAATATTTATGATTATACTAATAATTATACAAAAATAGGCTGGTATATCTATATCTGTTACTACGTTTTACATTACAAAATAAATATTTTTTTTTTTTTTTTATTTGTTTGAAAGAATATTTCAAATTCACACTAGGTAATGATAACATATTAAACTATTATTATTTATTGACAACATTATTTATCTAAATCAAATAGATATTTTATTCTCAGCGTCTACACCAATAAAAAAATGTATTAAACTAATATGAATTCCATTTAAAATACTAGATAAGTGTAATATTACTAATGTTACACAATTTAGATAATTTTTACGTAATGCGTGTTTATATAATTTCGTGCATGTCATATCGATCATATTAAATATAAACAGCTGGTATTGTACTATGAATACTTTTTGATAACAATTTAATAAACGGTAATATTCTCTCATCATATTCAAATTAACGCCATAACCATTGTCAGGTCATTAAATATCTCATTTTTAATAATAATGAATATTTAATTTATGCATAGTAATAAAGAATTATGCGTCTTATTCTGAATACAATAATTGTTGTATATTAATTATGATACTGAAGTATGATAATTAAAATGAAATATTTTATACTTTACTTTCGTCGTTTCGTGACGAAGTCGGTGTAAAAAACAAAAACTTTTTCTTAACGATTATCTAACTGAATGTTATATTATAGGTCGACAGATGTATGATTTATTTTTATTTTCAATTTATTTTAACGGATTTTCAAATGGTATCTAAAATTCAAAAAAATAATAATTAATTATTCAGTTACATATTATCACAAAAACAAAAATAAATATTTGTGAAGTACTTGTTTGATGTTTACATGATTACAGGAACCAATAATGTAACATAAACATGTTTATAATATATATAACTAACAAAAAGCACTTAAAAAGTTAGTTTTTATGCAATTTAAAATAAACATTTTTGTTACTATTATCTTTGATGGGTAAACGAGAATTTTTCCTTTAATTTTTGAAAAAATTAAAATAAATTTAATTAAAACCCTTATAGTATATATTTTAAAATGCAAAAATAACCATTTGTATTGAATTATAATTACCTAATGGAGAAGTATTATCCCTAAATAATAAAATAACCTTATTCATTATTTAATTTTAAACAATTTATAAATTTGTAAATAATATATCTATTCACTAAATCTCCTAATATAATATTAAATGACAAATTCATTAAAAATAGTACTTGAATAACTCTGTTTATTTATTACTATTAAAATGATAAAATGCATTATTATTTGTAACTTAAGAATAATATTAAATATTTATCTTTTTGACAGTTTTTACAACTTTTTTCCTACCTATGTTAAAAAAGTAGGTATATAGTAATAACCATATTAAATCTGTAGAACATAAATAATTGTTTATAAAAACTTATTTTTAACCTCTTTAATGATATATTATGCGATACCCATCATACTTTAAAGCTTAAGTATCATTACAAACGCTAAATTACGAAAACTTTATCATTAAAATATGTTATTATCTTTATTATACATATCTACGTGTTTTCAAATAGAATTTATTATAAAAGACATTTTTTATTTTAAATTTTAAAAATAAAAAATACTTGAAAGTTTATACCTACAACAATAAAATGTTATTATTAAGCCTACCTCCACTCAATGCGGATTTAACCAATAATTAGCGACTATTAAAGAGTAGATTTTCATTTTGCTATACCTCAACATAATAAGCGTATCCGGGGAGTTATTGGATTCTAGAATTTCCATAAGCACAATACATTCCAGAAGATTTTTTTCGTACCCGGAAGCAATGAACATTTTTGTATAATGATCAGGGAAACTGAGCATTTTTTACGACTTCGTCGTCGTTAAGATAAGACTTTATATACTTCTAAATTCAATAAAATAAAAAATTGAGACTTAATAATATATTTATGGAAAAATGCACTCAGAGTAGGTATAGATACATATAATAATATTAATCTAAACGTTCAAAAATATCTATAGTTGGTGCATATTATATAAGTTTAATTTATCTACCATCAAATGAATAAATATGAGTACTATATTGTTATTGTAGTCGTTAAAATTACAACAAACAGTGTGTCTCAAAGATGCCACATCGACCGAGTTATACATTTCTGTAACAAATCAATAATACATCAAAATTTGGTTATTTTTTATTTTTAACAGAAATAATTTATAAGAATTGCAATTAAATTCAATTAATTTTAATTTTCTCGTATATTACTAATGTTTAAAAAATGCGTATTTAAATATTATTTATTATATTGACGTATGTATCGGTATTATCACAGAGATATTTTCGGCGATACGTGACTTATAGGATAGACTTAGACTATAATATTATGTTTACACGGCAAAAAATAGTAAACAAGTAACATATACTCATACTATTTAATATTCTTTTATGTACGAGTCAAACAATTTATACCAACTGTTATGCACAGTGTAATATTCATTACTTTATTTGTGTATAATATATTATACAGGTAAAGGTGTACTTACATATATTTGTCATATAAACTTAACACATTAAATTCGTATTCATTTAGCGAATATAATTAAAACGAAAACATCCTTTGATTTAGTTAATTTACGTTAACTCCCCTAGTCCCCTAAACCCACAATTGTACCCGATAATATATTACAGTAGATTTATATAAAATAGGTATATCTATTACATGCGAGCATATGAAATCCGCCCACACAGACTATGCATTTAGCATAATGTATGTACGTACATATATCATACGGATTACGAAATGATCTATTTACCTGGCTATGCTCATTTTCACACGTCAATTTCTGTATTTTTGAATTTAAAGTCCTGTATAATTTAAAATATTTATTAAACCATAATATATTATTATACCTAATATATAATACGACTACATTTTTACAAAAAATGATTGGTTATTAATAAACATGGAATACTTATGCAAAAACAATTTATTCAATACTCATGTGGATAATATAATGTTGTTTAGGCAATAATGAAAATTATATTTGTCTAAATATACTATACTAAGTAAGTTTTTACTTTTCTAAGCTACTTAAAAACAATTTTTTTTCCAAAAACAAAAACATATTGAAAAATGAAAATTAATAATTATTGTAGCCAATTAAATAAATATAATATTGATCACCCTGTTGATACCTACATTTAATAATGTACAAATTCCGTAAACGGTGATGGTTATAATATATACATATATGGAATGATATAATGTAAGAGAATATATTATAGTATCATTGATTATGTAATTGATTATTCTATAATAATCAATGATAGTATACATATATAGGTATTATATTTACAGTTTATAAACGTCGTCTAAATCCATATATATTATATATAACTATTATTTACCTATAATATATATTATATAGAATATGATTCATCAAGTATGCTCACCAAACTTGTTACTTGTTAGTTCGTATTATTGTATTAATACACGACAATCCTTAACGACAAAATATAAGTACTTAAAGTAACGACGGCCTTTAACTATATACTTAGGAATTCCAAAAATAAGATTTTTCATAAATTCATTACTATAAAGGAGAAAT
Organism: Aphis craccivora; assembly: GCA_009835225.1. Classification (NCBI taxonomy): domain Eukaryota; kingdom Metazoa; phylum Arthropoda; class Insecta; order Hemiptera; family Aphididae; genus Aphis; species Aphis craccivora. The sequence continues at coordinate 95,014 of VUJU01000132.1, read as the reverse complement.
GAAGGAGACGGTGAAAATGTTTCGTGAATCTTCTTTATACAGAGCGAATCTTAAAAGGCAATATTGCTCATTAAAAACATCAAATCCTCCAGGTAACCCCTTATTATACCTAGTAATAATATATTGAATTCACGAATGACGACATTTATAACGTGAGCGTATTTATTTTAACCAGATGACGGTTTTTCGAGTTGGGCACGGCGTTTAGGGCCCACACTTGCAGATAATTCGTGTTGTCCGTGAAAATCTTCGTTACCGCCGGTAACAGGTCGTACGACTGCAACAGCACCTTATGGTTTTCCGCCGCGACCGGTGCGCCGCCGGCAATTAAACTCAATCTACATACATAAATATAAAATAATACACGCGTTAACTTGAACGATCGATTTGTTTTAAGAAATTCTGTGAACATGTTAGTTGTTACAGACAATATATTGTAAAACACCAGGAAATTTTGTCCTGCCCAGATGATTTGAATCGCGATTATACAATCAAATTGTTACTTATTGCGAAATATTTTGTAAATTTAATTGCGTCTATCAAATTGTTTTGGACATTGAAACACCCCTGAACCACATTATTTATGCAAAACATATATTATACGCACTATATTATTGAATTTAATATTTGATAGTATTATTTAAAAAGATTTTATGACCACAATAGAGTGGTGTAGAGTGTAGACTGAAGGATGGCCCTATATGTTTACTCTTGTATTTTTTTTTTTTTTTTTGTACAATTTGCGGCACCACCTGATTTTTTGTTATTATACAAAAAATTGGGCACTTGAATTTAAGTAGGTAGTTTTGTCATTTTTTACGAAAAAATCCAAACATGATGCTGTGTAACTTTTTGTTTTTAATAAAAATACATTAACTAACAGACATTAGCTATCAAATTTTATAAAGATTTAAAATAAGTCTCTTTTGACACTATAAAATCGTTTATTATCGACATATAGTTACAATTTTATATAAAAATTAAGTAAACAATGTAAAAATCGAAATAATTTGCAGGTTTTTTTTTGTTTTATTACTTATATTATACTAGTAGAAACACTAGTCCACACTGTAGAGTCCCCCACGTGATATTTTTATACAATATATTATTATATTCACCTGACGGCCACAAAATCTCTAGTGTACACATAGTTGAGACCACCCTGTATGTCAGCGTACAGCCCGCTCGAAACACCCAGTTTGACGCCTTCCCATCGCACTCGCAATCCAACCGGAAGCACATCACCGTTCTGCAACGAAGACAATAATTTTCTAATTACGTCTCAAATCGTTTCGACCGCGATAGCGGTGACTAAAATAACTATACGTTTCCGTAAGAATATTAAACACGAAGACGTCGTTTGACGGCCTGTGTTCCGCGAATAAAACGAAGAAGACACCGTGCGGATATTATGTAGGTACTATTAAAAAGGGGAAAAATAGTTATTATTTTATATAATACAGTATAATTACGAATGCGTTGTAATTTTAATTAAACGCGCGCGCGTAAATACAGCGTAGCGTTTCGTTGTAATAATAAGCGTACCCGTATATTTACGCGGCGTATATTGTAGGTAAGTAGGTTTAGACGGTTTAAACGATCGAACAAAGGATAATATGAGAGGAGGAATATTATGTTATTAAACGAATAAGGCGATAGAACTGAAATAACATTTTAAGGGAGGGCTTACTTTTTAATATATTGTAACGGCATATTGCGTCTTAGCTATTTATTATTTGATTTCTTTAAAACAAATATTTTATTAATAGGTAGTAAATATCGTTACTGTAAGTTTGTTTAATTTAAAATAAATAAATTACTTTAAAATAATAGAACTGCTTTTTTTTTTGTTTTTATTGATGAAAACGAGACAATAATTTCTTTGTTGTAAATTTCTTTTTAAACATGATCTACACTGCACAAATAAAACCTTCTTTGATATTCTTAACCTCGATTTTATTTGACACATATAGCCGAAAAACTTTCTTTTAAATGTTGATCATTATAAGTCGTCAATCAACGGTTGATGAACTTATATAATTTAATACCATGACATTATACTATATATAATGTGCATGAATAATTCTTTAAATTGTATAATCAAAAGTAATTCTCTGTTGTGGTTACCTGTAATAATAATTCATAAACATTTAGATAAACAGATGATTGTGAATCTTATTTTTTTTAAGTCTCCCGAAATAATATCAATGCAAATATAGGTATCTTGCAAGGCGCATATTTTGTCCTTATTCATTATACATATAGGTATTCCAAAAATTTTTCAAAGACAGTCATTCCAGACTTCACTTAAATAATTATTTCAAACAGATAAACGACGAAAATACGACTAAGCCAAGTCACCCTCGTATTTCCGCTTATAATATAGCGATTACCCAATTGTCCGTCATCGCGTGTCGTATGGACGGATATAATAATTAGACGATCATGCGTCGTATATTATTATACCTTTACACTAGGCGTAACGTAAGAGGTGATATTCCGAAGATCCTTGAACGAAGCCGTGTACAACTCGTGCGAGCGCGTTGACGTCAAGTATACAGACGACTGTAGCTTGGAGACAGCGATGCATTCTGCAGGAACTTCCTGGTTGACTTCCGGTCTTCGATAGTCCTGTATGACTGCACCGCCGTAGTTCTGGGCGTGTAATGCGACCATGTACCAAATGTTTCGGTCCGGGTCCAATACCACGATACGTCCGCTGTGCTTACCGCCCACGTACACCCTCATCTCGGCTTTGAACGGTCTCGCATCCACCACCAGCGTGGCTAATCCCGATCCGTTGAGCCCAACGAGTTCTACCGACTGTATCTATATGTGTCATGTGACAACAACAGTAACAATGTGATAATATTACTATACATAGGTATGTGGATACATAATCTAACAGAAATGTTTATGGTATTTTGAGTGGTCAATTACCAATTAACATTTTTCTCACGCTTTCATATAATTCATTATAAAAAAACAGCTAAAATATCTGAAAAAACACTATAATAATATTTCCAACAGACCCGGTTTTCATAATTGTTACGAATTTGGCACTTTTATCACAATTTAAAATATATAAATTTGAAACATGAAACTTACGCTAGTTATTTATAATGTTATTACTTATTATCAAGTAAATATGGCATTGCATTTTTTGGAGAAAAATTAATCATTAATCATTTTAGAGATAGAATATTAATACCTAGTGTTTGTTTTGAATCATAAAATAATACATTTTCAATCTATTTTCACTCAGTTTTCTCAGTAGTTTTTGTATTATTTAAATTGTTAAGAAAAAATAAATCGTGAACTGATTTTTGAATTGTTTTATTTTAGTGAAATTTTAATTTTCATATGTTGACATTGGATACCTACTATAAAAAATTTATAAAGATTATCTAAATAAAACATTATTTACTAACCTATATCAGCAGTTGTAATATGATTTATATTTAGTCACAAAATGTTGTTTGATTTTTAAGTTAAAAACATAATACTAATCTAACACAGACTCATCTAATATTGTTTTGCGTAGGTCCCTACAAACTAACGAATAATGTAATGGACTAGATTAACCGTAATATAATATTAAAATAATATATTTACTATGTATACGTACATATTTGTAAGTCTTCAGATCATAAACGATAATTTTCGGTTGACAGTTGTCGTATCCGCCGTCCAGCACGTACAGGTGCCCTCTAAATTTATCCAAGTCGACGGAAACAGCCGATTGAATACTGCTGCAGTCGTAGATTTTCTGTTTTAGCGGGAAATACAAAATTATGTGATTAGTGAATCCCGGACAAGATGTTCGGATGAAAATCCTCCACACTCTCCCGCGCCCACAATCATTTAATTCCATTATATCCCCAGGCTTGTATATTATAATAGGTATTATATACAGTATGATGCATTCGAACGCAATAGGAAATTAAAACGAGATATTACATTATTACATTTTATGCCCACGCGTTCTCTTTTGATGTTTGAGTATATGGCTATGCATAATATTTCTGTAAATTAGCTGTAAATACGTTAAATCGACTGTTTGCGGGAGGGCTGGTAGATGAACTCCGGTTCGAGCGTCAGTAGAGTTTATTGAAATATTTTTCTTCGAATCTACAAACCGAATTAAATTTAACACACAAAAGGTTCCTAATTAAATATTCGCCTCCAGCGTTATTCTATCTGTACACGATAATGCACTACGTGTGTATATATATATATTATATACATAGGTATATATATATATATTAATGGGTTTTCATTAAGTGTACTAGTAAAGTACATATCGGTACATAGCTGATGTGTATATCGTATTTTCACTCAACTGTACATAGCTTTAGAGACGACTATGAATAATAATAATAATTCAATAAATAATTCAAGTTATCGGATTAGTCAAAACGGCAAATATTATATATTTCTCTGAAAACACCCCGAAGCGCTTATAACGGATGTTAATACTTTTTATTCGTGGGACTATCGAACAAATATTATAGTATCACATTAATAGATTATACTACTCGTGGTGATACGATACTTACATAAGCTATATAAGTATAATGTATATAAGCTATATAAGCTATATCATCACTATATTATATCTTAATATTAAAACAAATTTATCACTATAATATAATAATTACTTGAAGCACACTATTTTTTAATGTTTTAAACTCGGTACATAAAAAAGAGGAGATTTTTTTTTACAAAAATAAATTCAATGTTTTGAATAAGTTGATTAATGAGGTTTGGAGCAAATTAACATTTATTATAAATGAAAAATAAAGTTAAAACAAATATTACTATCGGTCTTTAATGGACATAGTGATAAATTAATTTTTAAAGTTCTTATCGGAATATTCAAAAGGATTACTGTATACAGCCAATAATAAATTAATATAGTAATAAATATATATAAATAAATGAAGATTATTACTTCAGGACCCAGTCCTGAAGGAATATATTCGATGCCCAATTCGCACTTAATCGTTATTGGAAATTGTTTCGCGCTTTAATAAAATATAATCTCGTTTTATTTAAATACATCATATTATGATATTAATTAACTATGATTAAACGAAGATTTTTGAGATTTTTAAAGAAATTAAAAAAAGAAAATATGCTGCCGGCCAATTCGATTTGGTATGATCAATACACACAATATCTGACGCAATATTGACGATTTTATCGTCTATTATTTTATGTATTACATATATATGTGCATGTGTGTGTGTTCACAATCATCATTACAGAAATGTTATTGTGTTTATAGGGCCGGGTCATGGACACCAAGAGTAACATCTGTCTCGTGACAAACATCGAAGGTCGATAATATTATGTGTATATAAAGTGGCCCCGGTGGATGCAAGTATTATTATAGTCCTGGGAGTAGGTTATTATTTATAGGTACACAGTATACGTAGGTAGATCTTAGGGCGTAGGTATATTATATAGAGATATAGATTATATTACACTATCTCCTAGACTCGATAGAAGAACAGCGAAGAGTGCAGAGAAATTACAAGGAAAAAATTCTACAAAACTAGGTTTTTTTCGATCAATGAGTTTATAATATATAGGTACAAATATAATATTAACATATGTCAGCGAATGGCGAGAGTAATAAACAAATATTTATGCTCTTTTTTTTTTTTTTTGATTGATATACGATTATTGTGTTATTTGCGGTCTCAAAAATACAGACGCCCCCGAAATCATTTCAGCGAGTTTGGCCTTTTATCGTATCGTCGTAATTGCAATAAACTTCGTCACGAGAGTCATTTCTAAAAATGTACACAACAAACCAATTTAAATAATATAATATATTATTCTATTTCTTTACAAATCAAACGCCGAGCGAAAGGTGCGCGCATCGTGAAAACGTCACACCGCAAAATAATAACTATAATAATAATAATAATAATCGAACTATAATACTACTTTCTCACAGATAGCAATATGCCCTTCGAACTCGAACACCGTGCTTTATATAATACATATATATGCACAGTATACATCTCGTCTATTTTATATATATTATATATATAATATATAGGTTATTTAATTGGGTAGATCCCGTCGAAAGATACGGAAAATGTACGGTCGTCGGTGTGGCTCATTTGCAGACGAATAATAATATAGGACATAACAATACCTCTGTATCAGAATTCGGAAGCGCACTCATTCGTCGCTCTCATTTATTCGATAACGATGGTTTCTAACAACCATAGTAAATAATAATAGTGATAATGAAAGAAAGCTAGTACCTAATAAAAATCTGATAGAACAATGGCGTCATTTCGATTTTTATAAATAGACAAAAAATTACAACCAGCCCTTATAAAAAAATCAATGTTTGTCCTACTTGTAACCTTTTTGAATTAGATTTAAGGGAGTATGACTTTCCTATTGGTTAAAAAGTGTATTATTACACGAACTTTGATATTCATTTTTCAAGCCTAGATATTTGATAGAGTATAATATATTCTGCAATAATTGTACCTATATATTCGTAATAACACCACCATAGAACATAATATAATTATATAACCACTTAAGTAATTATAGATGTAAGTAATACAAATGCCTTTAAATCATTGAAAATTACTTAAAAATTTGTTGTTCTTTAAAGTCTAAACAAGAGCAATACTCGAATAATAAAATATTTTTTATTTAACCACCGACATCATACCTCAACTATAATTCTCAATATGACATTTTTTCGAAAACTGCATTCTTTTTATGACGTTTTTAGTTTATACCGTCGCATACTCACGTGTTAATAAATCATTCTTGTTATGTCAAGGTCAAAAAGAAATTAAGAAATTAAATATTTTAATATTATTTTAACGAGTATCTAAAAAGTGTATAACATACTCTATCCAAATATTTAATCATATAATATGTTACGAATTTCTTCAGCAGTAATTTGTACGTACAAATTTAACTTCGGTAAAGTAGGTACAAATAATTAATTACGTTAAACGATATTTTACCAATATACAAACGTATCTAATAATTAATTATGAAGATCATCTGCAGCATTCTTTATGAATTAGTCTATTAGTCTGCCATACGGCGTACGCCCATTGCTTATACCTTCAATGATAATAATAATATTATATAATAATGTAGCAATAATAAAAAAAAAAGCTATGATATAAACTTTCGTACTATTATGTTTATTCGTGTTTGTGTATTTTAAACGAGACACAATACCGCCGCTGACGTCAAGTGTGTTGTGTGTAAGTTTAAATTTGTGCCTACTGCCTACGTAAATGTGAAAGTATTTAAGACCATTTTCGGACACGACACGTACACATATAATGTATACATATACAGTATTGTCATAGGCATAACGGAATAGAATTGAATTCGTTTATTAACGTGTTTGTCGTATGGCCGGTGCACAACGCCGTAATACGTAATAATAATACGAACACACAAACGAATACGAAATGCGAAGAATATACAATAAAATATAATGGTGGAAGGAAAAAAAAACAGTGAAAAACGTTTGCGCCTCGGGCATAGCAGAGGTTAAATCCAAAAAAGGAAACGAGCTGTGGCGGCGGCGGCAGTTGTGCGCGTTATACTACTTTAGCTCTCCCCCGCCCCTGCAGTCTCACACACAAACATATATATATATATATGTGTGTGTGTGTGTATAATATACTATGTGTAGTTAAAACAACGTTTCGCGAGCATTTTAACTTCGTCGCCGTTTTTACATCGCACAAACGCACACGTACACGCACACACGCACATAAAGCAAGCGCGGGGGGTAAAACTCGAGTTTGCGAAATTTTCCCGACCAATCGATTTCGGTGCGGTTAACGCTCGCACGCCGCGAATTCGCCTCCACTCGGTCGGTACTATATATATATACTATATATACATATAGCAGGTAAATATATATACGTATATAATGTAATATACGCACGCAATATATAGCGACTGCATAGTGTTGCACGTGCGTCGTCACCGAGGCGGATGAATAATATAATAATGATTGGCGGGGTTGAGCGCATATATATTATTATTATTATAAGGGGCGAACTACAACGCTCGTTTGCCGAAAAAATTCGTTTCTCTACGAGTAATGACGACCGTGTACAACCTACCAAGTGCAGATCGCCGCGTTGATGTTTTTTTCATATAGATACATTATAATATAATGCATCAAATGTCGATATAAAGGCACGGGCCGATTCGGTTCTTTAATATAACCTATCTAATATTATACGAGTTTAAAAACACCTCCTCCGGCTTCAAATATTTGACACCGTTTTTGATTCGATTTCTATTATTTCTATTGCAGAATAATTAAATGATAACAATCTCCCATTATATTATGTATACGTTTATATATTAATAGCGATTAAACACGAACATTTTAAAAGAATATTAATGAAATAAAATTAAAATTATTTTGAAATTAATGTTTTATAGAAATGAAATGGTTTTAAAAATCTTGTTTTCTAAAAACGTTGTAAAACATAAGAAGTTTCCACTAAAAAAACACTGCACCTAAATCATTTTATCTTGTAAGGAAACATCCCTTACCTTTACTCCTCCTTACAAGACAATCGTATACTGACCCCATGCGTTGTACCTATATGTATACCGAGGGATCGCTTAAATCCATTATTTCTACTCGATAAACCTTATCTGATAAGGCTTAACATACATATTGTTTCATGTTCACATTGCCGGAAAATATTATACGAACATTGTTTATATATCATGCAAGAAATGCAATGGTGCCCGTCCTTTACTATAAAAAATATTATTATAATGTGAATTCGTATTTGGTGAGAAATTAGTATCGACTGTAGAAAGACAATTTTATGTATAAATTACATAATTCTCTCTCGCTTCTGTTTAATGTATATATTATTCAATATGTATTGTTATAATTGAATTATGTGATAAAAACAACATGAACAGTATACGACATACGTTATAATAATATATTATTGCGGCCAAGTGTAGTATATAAAGTAGGTTTAAAACCCAAAAATATCGATTTTTTACCGTTTCCCTATATAGAGGTATTAAATTTGTATTGAAGAGTCAACTGCCAAGTTACGTAAGCCACAATGCATGTATACTCAACAAAAACATTTACATTTTACGCGTCCCCTCTACACGTTATATTTTAACCAAATCTAAGTATTCGCTTTACCGATAAAAAAAAAAACGAAACCCTTTCTAAAATTATAAGCAAACAAATGTTTAATATGTTTAATACCGTGCTCTTAATGCTTTTATAACGATATATTTTATTTATAATATTTAGTACGTTTACCTTGCAATAATTATTATTTTTATTTATTATACAATGTAATAAAATAATATTATATAATGTAGAATTATAAAATATAAAATGTATACTCTATCTTAATTTACTATTAAGACATGGTTAATGTGGAGAAAAGACGAATTATTATTTGTAATAATAATTTGTATAGTACTATAGTAGATACCTATTATTTACAAGTATAATCACATATTTTATTTAAAAAACGAGTTTTTTCTACAATAATTGTTAATAAAACAATGTTAATCGTGCATATTATACTATATAACAATAATATATATCTTATTTAGTACACGTACATATAACATATTATGGTGACTGATTATTGACTACGAGGAAGTGGTCGATAGCGGCTGGATGACCCGAGGCGATCACACGGAGATAGAAAAGTCGTCCACCCGCGTGTTATTATGATTACAACAACGACCGTTAAAAATGACTTAACTTTTAACCCGTTGACGACCTTGCGTGCGACGCTGCGTTCCTATAATATACATTGTGGAGACGCAATAAACGAACTAAGAAGAGAGAAAGAGAGAGATCAGATAGAAAAAAGTCCCGAGCAGCTGATATATCATAGATATAATAATAATGTAGTGTAATAATGAATATCAATATAGACGCTGCTTGCTTCGTTCGTAAGATAGGTGCCTATTAAATGCACTGTACGAGTATAATATACAGGGTGTTCTCGTCGATTACTCTATTTGTAAGACTTGGGGTTTTCGCAAATTATAATGAATCTGACCATTAGGTTTATATTTTTTCACAACGTACTCGCGGTTAAAACGTACTAAAATTAGACAAAAACTGTAGCATCTATATCGGGAAAATGATAATAACACTCGAAAGTCTCTAAGAACGCTTAATCAGATCTTATGGAATAATTCATGGTGGAATAATTAAATGTGAGTTATATTATATAGGTTTCCAAATTTCGTACGATACCATGGAAGCATGGTTAGGTTAGCCGTAATAGATACTAAATTACAACACTACTGTCACAACTTAACGCATAAACGATAATAGTGATATTTACGACTATATACAACGAAAGACCGGCACAGGCACCCTGTATACGTATATTACGCACATTATGTATATCACGACCGTCGTCCGCACGTAACGTACTAAATGTTTATACTTATTAATATAATATATAAAATAAAACTGCGCATTTCGCCCGGGAGACGTGTTATAATACTTTCGAATGGTTGCATATTATTATATGTATATAGATATTAGATATACGTTTATGTGCAGTATAATATTATAACATAGGTGCCCCGGCTCGGGCACAAAGAAAACAAAATAATAATAATAAATTATTACAAACTCGTTAACATCGCGAGCGCGGGTGAAAATATCTGGTTGAACGCAAACGGCGGTCGTCGTCGCGTTGTCGTGTTGTGCTATTATACGACGAGTATTAAATACAATATGTACATAATATTATACATACGTCTACTGTGATCCCCGCGCTTAACTTTCCGGTCGTTTTGTGCGGCTGTAATGTATTCGTGTCCACGACACCCGCGACTTTGACTATAGACGATATACAATACATATACGGGTCGTAGAGGGGGGTGATCGAAAAGAAAGAGTACATTATATTATAATGTAATGATACGGTTGGCATACTATATAAGCAAGAAAGTCGGTAGAAAAGAATAAAAAAGTTCTCGATGTACGCATAATATATTACTATTATGTGTTATATATTTATATACTGTATTATAAAAGTCCCCCCGATAAAAAATTTATCATCGGTAACTATAGGACTTAGGTAATATATTACTATTATTTATTACAAATAATATTTATATCCGTAACGACTAATATCACTACTTATATAGTTTTATCAATTGCGATGTAAAATGTATTGAAACGCTAACTTAATTTTAAAAATTAAAAAAAACTTATTTTAACATAAGTACTTACTTAAACAGTCGAATGTAATATTTTATTTATAATTATGCATAAGAGTTGTCTAATTATATTATATATGACTATTTGATCAATGAACCACGTTTATTGATTAGTTTTCCTCCGTATTTGGTGCTTGGATAGAACAGCAACAGAACCTACCTTTTCATTGGGGAAAAACAAATGTTCCTACAAGTAATAAACGATAACTATTACTACACAAATAGAATTGATTACTACATAAATATAATAAGAAAAATATACTTTCCAATCATTGCGAACCTAATAGATATATAGGTACCTTTTGCCTGTTTGAACACTATAGTTTCGTTATGGTGAAATCAAGTTATGATTTAATTAAACTTTATGATTTAATAGTCTAGTTCTATTTATGTGGACCTTTAATCGATGGTATTATATTTCACCGAGTCCTCTTTCTACGATAACAATAACTATAAGTTTTAAGTTATATCCTAAATCCTAATACCCTATAGTTTACAGTGCCTGTATAATTGTTTCTGGCACGGTTAACCACTATGGTGTCGACGGTTTGCCAACAATTCGAATTTTGTTCCAAAATTATATTGTTCTCGTTATTATTATTCGATTTTTAATTTTTTTTTTTTTTTGTGACAAATGAAAAAAATCTTCTGCGTTTTCTGATTCTGTGATTAAACATCATGTACTTATTATTTTTTTTTTTTTTTTAGATGTATTCGGTTATATTATACCTTATAGATAATACATTGTTTAATTTTACATAGATATCAAGGTACCTGTGTCATATATAAATTAATCATTAACCTACAGTACATCCATTTATTACACATCAATTTTTTTAATAAATTATAGTTATACAAAATATTAAAACTTATTGAAACGCTAACAACTCACTTTAAAATAAAAAAAAAATATCAATAAAAATCTATACTTGAATGCCATAGACAATATTCTTACCTTAATGTTTTTATAATAGTTATAATGACTTATATTAAAGATAACAGCATAAAATGGATTCCACTGAACTTAAATTTTCTATGTTCTACGTTAGTAAGACAGCGATAACATATGGCGTTTTCTTAATATGGTAAGTATTGACGTATAATAACAATCTTGGCACTACGGAAAATAATTGGTTATATTAAAACTATAGATGATTAACTTCAAAAAAAATAAATGTGAATAATTATAAGTGTATGATTCAGCTGATGATTTCGTATTACTTACCCACGATTATGCAGATATTGAGATATACTATATACCTCATCTGTATATATATTATGATTTTTGATTATATACCTACAATAATAAGTACAACATACCGATAGGTACTAGATAACTGAAGTACTGTGTAATATAATACATTGATTATTAATACCTGAATACAACAGTCGCCTTGGCGGATATAATATGAAACGTTTAAACATTTGAGGTACATCAACACTAAGATAACCCGCGGTTAGGTACATATATAATATATATATATATATTATATACATACACACGCTCGTAACTAAATACATATAACATTATAATATACAATATATTATATAGGTACCGTAATCGTACTTGCGATAGTTGTAGTAATTCTAAACTGTCCGTTTTTAGTTTTATATTTTTTACGCGCAGAAAGACATATTATACCGCTGCTGTATAATAATATTAATTCAACGAGAGCTATATCGTCCTGCTGGCAAAGCCCGTAGATAATGAGTGTTATATACGAATGGGTTGAGTATAAACGCACGTAGGTATATAATTTTATTTTTTTTTCGAAGTTTCCGATCCAGATTTTAAAAAATATATATATATGTACGATCCATTTATGTGTGTGTGTGTACACGCGCAACGCCAATTTTGATAATTTCGGTACTATTTAGATTTTATTATTCGGATCGATTAAGCGCCGATGGACTGTGAGAGAAAGAACAACGATTTTTAACTGATCGTTGTCGGCTGGCGAATATAATGTTATATTGTGGTGGGTACCGTTAGGTTTAGAGGAGTATTAGGTATAATACTATAACACACCTGCAGTGCGCGGGACGACGGGCGGTACCGATGCGCGCATAATTATTTAACACGATATTTATTTTTATATAAATTATATTAAACGGAGCGTGATGCGATTTTTACCAAATTATATTTTAGATCGGTCTCAACGTCAACTGTGACTTGTACGAGTTAGGTATACAAGTACCAGGAACTACCGTAAAACAACGGCGCACACCGCTTTCAACTGGAAACGTTTTTGTTTTTCTTACAATTCTTTGTCCGCAATAAATATTATACAACCGTAATGCCAGGTCGTCTATATACATACAACAATATCGCGTCCGATTTGGATCGTTCGAGAAAAGTCGGTATTACGCGTAATCTCTGCGTATTATGTTGGCACACCTTGGGGGTTGTCGACACCACGCCGCGCTCTAAGTCCCCAAAAAATATAATAATATACCTACGTATTTAATAGCGTGATATATTGCAGAACTACCATTGCTGCTGCCCGCGATAAACCAAAACGGAACAATCGGTCTACATAATATTATTATCTTATATACTTATATGCAGTCACTTGCAGTGTATATAATTGAATAAAACTAAATTGCTATTAAAGTCTTAATCGATAAGTGCATTTAAAATAATATAATATATCTGTTTAATAGCGATGGCGATTATTGCGGCTTTATGAGTCAATATCGTTTCGAAATGACATCACGACACCGCGTTCGAATTATTATAATACGCGCATATTATTATAATACTGCTTGTTGCTCGCCTTCTAAATTATTATTATACTATTGCATTATATCGTTACGATTCGTACATAACAATCAATGCAATCGTTGTACATTTACAGCGACAACTTTAATATTTTACTGTTTGATATTACATATTATTATTATATTATTAAAATGTAATAACGTCCGATAATCAATTATTGTGTGTATATAAATGTGTATAACGTTATGTACATATTATAATATTGTAATTTGTTACATCTAAATCCATAACAATAGATAACATCGTATTCTATACACTACTCATCGTCCGTAAAATCGCGCTGCATATTTTATGCGTTCAAACGTGTATATATAGTAACAGTAACAAATGCAATAAATATATTAAATAAAATATATTGTCAACTCCTATCGTGGATAGAGATTATTTCCTTTATCGCCAACAAAACGACTTGCAAAGTTCCAAACTTCGACGCTGAACAGAATATGACTTTCACAGTCCGTGAATTTATTTCCCTTACAAAAGTCTGCGCTGCAATCCATTTATTAATATTATTGCGACAACAGTAGTGCAGTGTACAACAACACCCTTCCCGTGAAATATAATTCATATTTTTATCGATATACATATGAGACTATATGGTCTACACATATTATTGTCCAATAAATATACGACCACCCCGCGGATATTTGAATTGAATCGGCAACAATACCACCTAACTATACAAATACAACGGTTATAATATATACGCGTAAACTTGGTTCAAAGCTATAACTTATTACATATAAGGCTTGCTTGCAAGTTTCAACGGCAGTATAATATATGAAATATATACGAAAAGTCAAAAGGTGAATATGCTTTGAATGCCAGTATTTCATAAACAAAACAAAAATTCTTATTGTCAGTTCTGTATAAAATATACGGATGAAAAAAATATCCAAGTTCGTTAGGACTTTATTATTGCGTAGTGAGCTGTGTTTAGAAAAATCGCATCGAACAATAGGTTTGAGTGAAATACGAGATTGAAATAAACAAAAATGTATAAATTGTTATGGATTTAAAAACACATGCGTCCTTAACGTCATGAATAATATTTTTTTTTATATTTCAACGATATTTTAATGTTACATCAAAAAAAAAAAAAAACATTTAGGTAAAGCTATTATAGTCGTTGCATAAACGTGTATATCGATTCAGGGTATAATATTATTATATTACAGTGTAGGTATTGAAGTGTTTTCTCGTAATCAATTATAGCGTAAAAAGAACAAATAATCGAGAACAAATTTTACGTCCATCATATTTTAATACACATGTTGTACAACACATACCCATACTATATATGTACATTGTACATACATGAGTACATGACGTCTATACACGCGTAGCACCCCCGAAAATATTTTCACAGTCACGGTAGTGAGCGCCACTGGTTGTTTTGCACGCGCGTCTTATTTGTTGTGTTATTGTCGTCGTACCTTTATACTATGTATCTATACGCGTGTTAATAACAATGGTATGTACCTCAGGTTACGACTCGTATAGCGATACAAATCGGCACCTCCGAACAAACGGGCAACATTCTGCCTAACCACCTAAATATTACACAATATAAAGTAATGTATTAATCCACAGAGCAAAGATTTTTGAGTAAATACATATATTTACTGTAACTCTATAAAAAATTTAATTAAGCAAGTTGTAAATACATTTCAAATGATTTATCATACAACAAGTAATGCTTAATTTTATATAAATACTTATAAGTACTTGTGTATTTGTCAACGTATTGTTAGAAATTATTTTGTTAACCTAACTTAAAAGTTATCTAATAAAGGTAAAAAAAGTACCTACTTATAAAGTTTACTTTTATAATTTTCTTTGGCCAGTTAACTCTTCAGTCTTAAATTATAATATAAGACCAGAAAAGAGGCAAAATACCTACGTTCCTAAGTTTAAGAACAAATATAGGTAAAATTGTAACAGTCAAAATTATACAAACCGTATATATATTATATAAAATAAAAATGTTGATCTATATCAAATGAAAGCAATAAAAAATATCCATGTGTCTTACATGGTTTTACAAACAGTTTATTTTTAATGTATCTATCTAATACATTTTTGTTCAAACATAGTAAAATGAAATTTTCTACAATAACGTCAATACAAAAAAAATATCGTTTAGTCAATATAATTTAGTTTTATATTACTATTTACTGAAACGTTAATAATTTTTAATTAATAATATTAAAATACACATATATAAACATATAATATTTATCCATTTAATCAAGGTAATTAATTAAAAAGATACTATTATGTATCGTAATAATAAAATCATACTTTTTGTTTCATATAATTAAAGTTGAAGAATTAATTATCTAAACTATTTGATTTTTGAAATGATTTTGCAATGTTATAAAACGATAAAAATGTAAACCCCAAACCTTAATAAATATCTATATCTATAGACATGTACATGCAAAATATTTTTACCATATGTCTATAGAATACTATTTGTATTATTATACTTCAGTAATATCATAATCGAATGTCGATACGGTACATCTATTCGAACGCATATCCTTGAGGCTCGTGGTCATCGAAACCGTTACGGAAGATCGAATCTGATTTTTATTTTTCTTTATTCTTTCGTTTCAAACGGATACCGAATAATTTCCTACGTGCCAAAAACACGTCCGACGGGCTTGTAGGGGGGAGAGTAGAAGAATAAATACTACTCCAAGCGTTAATTTTTTTTAAAGATGTAATATATATATATAATAACCGGGAACAGCGTATTATTAAAGAAAGAAAACGACGAGGGCGAGGATGATGACGACAACGATGAGAATTTATCTATACATAACGCGAAATAAGGAAATAAATATCGGTAGAAAATAGGAAAAAAATTATCATCCATATCCGATTGAATTTGTGAGCGGAAAAAAAATTTAGTCCATGTCGAAACGTCTTATCATTGTTTTTGATTAAGCTTGTTAGAGCTCCATGAAAATGTTTTCTGTAATATTTGTACGACAGTTTTTTTCTTTGAAGACCTAAGTAATAACAACATTTCGATCTATGATATATATAATATAGTGTACCTTACTTTATAATCTTCCATTGGCTGTCTGCTGGTTTGTGCTTCTAAACGACCAGTGTGCTGAACGGTTTCTCATATAATTCGATTTTTTTTCTCATTTTGAAATGTTGTCTAATACAGTGAAATACGATTCGAACCTTTAAAGTATATACGAACAAATATATATAATATAAATACATACCTAGGTACATGCATTTATACTGCAGTTCTCAATCATCAACAACCAAATCTAATCCATTGAATACCTACGTTAAATAGAACTCAAAGACGACTATATGTATGTGTGTGTAAAATCGGACTACAAACAATAAACACTAGGTATATAGGTAGTGCAAACAACAGTAAGCACACATTGAGTATATATTATTACATAAAATAATCTGAATCAAAAGAGCAACAAATTAAAATATTAAAATAGGTAAAGGGTAATAATAATACGTATATAATAATGATTTGATTATGAAAATATAATATTAATAAAGTATACCATTTTTAATTTGGTTCATCTGAGCTGGTATGTTTAATAAGAAAATTAAATATAAATAAATAACTTCGAAGTTTTTAAATATTTTTAATTGAATCAACTCAAATTTCTCTAATAAAATATATACCAGTATACCACACACACACACACACTAACGCTTAACGCACAACACGAATGACACACATGAATAATGTTGAATACAATACAAGTAGGTAACGAAGAGAAGAAAAATCAAACTTTAAGACAGAGCAAGTACCTACCTACATATTTTACAAGTATATAGCGTGTTTCGAGTAGGTTTTTCACTTCTAGAACCGTATACTGGCATCGTAATCATTTATCCGTGTAGTAAAATATTGCTCACGAAATACCTAACCTATTATATACAATATAATATAATGTCTGTATACATAATAAAACATTATAACATGTATAGGTTTACGCGTTTTTTAAGAGGAACTCTGCGCTGTGCAAACGCTGCAGCTCACTTGAATGATTAATTATTGTTTAATCATTTTTTATATATTGCGGAAAACTATGCGCTATACTTACAGACAGTACAGTAAACATTTTTTTGCGTTTACTATGAGCACACGCACGTGTTTAAAATTGAAAATCTCGATGCGCGATTTAATAGAGTACAAATAATAAATAAAAATTGTCGCAGTATTATTTTAGACGATATTTATCAAATTTTGCGAGTGAAAGTTATTATGGTAATAATATATAAAAATATGAATATCTTATCGAAAGTATTCATTATTATTATACCAATGATGTTTTAATAGTTTTTTTGTTGTAATTGTTATGTTTAGTCTTTAAAGTCATTTCTTTTGCTGTATGAAAACGAGAACGAAAATGGAACTACTAAAAACAATACAATAATTATAATATATTACATTATGTACCGCAGCAGGCGACTACTCGACGAAATGGCGGCGAAACATACGATATCGGTCGATAATGTAAAATTTATTATACAGTCAATATATATAACTATGTATATAATTACATAAAGCAACATACAAACGATAATTATTTTTAAGCAAAAAAAGTAGGTATTTAAAAAAATAATAATTAATTTTTAATATTTTGAAATAAAATGATTATTTTTTGAATCGATAATACTGTTTATCTTTTAGTGGATGTTTATTATTATCGAATAGGTTCCAGCGAGGAACTATATACTTGAAATTGTTTGTACAGTTCGGGTTGAGTTTAAGTGATGGGGAAAAAAAGTTGACAGGCAACCATATCCTGCCTCTTCAATACTCCACTCATCTACCTATATAATGTATATCATGACTTCATTTTTATTTTATGTTATGAGTTGACAAACGAATGTAAACGTGTAACAAAAACTTGTCATAGAAAAAAAGATTTACAAAACACGAAACTACTACTAAACAGATAAAACGTGAATCAGTGGTACATTAAAAAAATCATACTATAGTCTGAACTATAAATATGTAGATATAACCCGCAGCTCTGTAACTATATTTAACGACAATATTAATAATGCACCCATGAAACAATAAAATTCCAATAGACTAATGGACGATGCATTCATTTCAATAGTACAACATTACATACTTAACTTTTAAAACCATCAAGTAAACCTAATACGTACCTACATATTAAGCTATTAAAATCAGAGAAAAAATACGGCCAAAATAATTTTCGGGAAATCATTTTAACTTTGCATAAAATCTACAAATTGAATATTCTATATAGATCAGTTTTTCCTAATCTATATCCCATGGCATGGGCGTAGGTAAGGGGGGTGTTTTGGGTGTTCAAACACCCCCCGAAATTAAAGATAAAACAAATTTAAAATATATAATATTGTGAATTAAATTTAATGTACCTATATCTAGCAGGCGCGGATCTAGATATCACAAATGGGGGGGCTACGTATTGTAATTTACAAAAAAAACATAATATTTTTTATAGTAATTTCATTTAATACAACTTAAAATACGGCCGAAGGGAGGGGCTAAAGCCCCTTAGCCCCCCCCCCTCAGATCCGCGCCTGATATCTAGACCAAAACCCCCTCCGAAAATATTTCCTATCTACGCCCATGTCCCATGGGTCACGAAATTGTTTTGATGTTTTTCAAGAATATTATTATTACACTATTTAGAAGATTAAATTATATAATTATATTAGATGTGTCTAGAACCTATTACAATATAACAATACAAATAGAATTTTTTTTTGTGTATATTATGTTATATATCGTTACCACGTTACAGACATTGTGATCAGCTAATTACATTATTATAAAATATCATCTTAAACATTTTAAATTCTTAAAAAATTAGTTTATGTAGGTACTGCCACGTCCTTAGAGAGAATAACAAATAATAAAAAATATTTAAAAATGTCTAGGTGTATATTATAATATATATATATATATATATATAATATTAAATATGTATAACATGTTAATAAAATATTACAAGTTTATAACCTTTCACTCACCATATTTCACACTTGCTGAAGTATTATAGACATTTTTGGGCATTTAATCATTATCATAATTGTAGATTTAATCTTTGTATTAACGGGTTTCCACACTAAACTTATGTATTGTATAAAGTGATTATTTTGATGCATTAATACATTCGTTTTTTTTTTCAATTTTTAAGGTTATTTACATTTTAATATTTTATACACGATACTTTATTAATCATTACTTTATTGCTTACTAATTTTTATGCGTTTAATATAATTTTAATTTTAAAAACACGATAACAATTATATTCACAATAATTTTATCATACTTAATATCAAACATAAATACATACGTCGTCGTTTACATCGTTCGCCGTGCAGCACACGTTCAGAATGTAAATCGGATGAAGACGAAATTGATGGTTTACAATTCATATACATTATACGGATATAGGTAGAATATATAGAAAGTTTAAACTGTCATATACGAGTATCATAGAAAATAATATTTATAAGTTATAACTATTATTATTATTGTCAACGTGAAATTTTAAAATGTCCGTTTCCGGTGAGGTTCCTTGACTTAAGAATAAAATATAGGTAAGTATTACAAAACTAATACTTGTATTAGAATTTAGTTTTTTTTTTAAATAATAATGTACGTAATATTAATATAATAACGTAATTTTAATCCAAAATTAATATCCAATGGAATTAAATAACGTGAAATCTAGATAGCTACAAAAAAAAATACATATATATTAATATTAGGTATATAATGCTTATATAATATTTGTATACTATTGTATACATATTGTATGCATCATAAATTTATAAAGTTACATTTACTTTTGTGGTATAAATCATACAAAATAAAACTGAAATGACACCCATCCACAATAATCCATCTGCATATTAATTATCAAAGTTACTAAACAATCATTTCTATGCTGTTAAGTATAATATATGCGACATTTCCGTTTATATTTTTGATGGATCAATTACTTGGGCCTTGGGTGATATATATATATATATTTATTTTTTTAAATTTTTAGACATTTTATACACGCTGCACGTATTCATCATTGGTGTGATATGCATACCATATTATATGCTATGGCATAGGTATGTACCTACACGTCATATATATGTGCCATTAATGTGATATCCAACACGTACGTATATTGTACAACTAATGTGTATAAATATACAGGAACACGTGAGTGTACTATGGTAGATTTGGGGTGCTGATCCTCGTTTTTGGCACTTTCTAGTTGGACGATTTTCTTTTGTATTTTCTATGCGACATTAAACTTATTATGGTGACTTTTGACTTTTTGAGAGACACTGATGTGTCATTATGTTATACCTATAATAACTGTGATTGCATTAACTATAAATTATTTCCCTCTAAATTGATGTCCTCTATACGAAAATGTATATATTATCGTGACTATTTCGGTGATTTTTTAATATCCATCACCAGTTCAGAAAACATCGTGTTTGTTAATAAACGTTGTTTTGATTTAACATTTTAGAGAGGTCAAAAAGTTCAAAAAGTTTCAAACAGTGTTTATTTCAGATTGAGAATTGAACCCAAAACATGTACTTATGAATCCACTATAAGGGCAAACGATAATTTTATAAAATTGTTTGTGTTATGTAATCTTTGAAACAATTACAACGAGAATAGAATAAAATTGGTGAATACAATACATATTGGTGTAGGTATTATAGGACTACAATACACATAAATGTATAATAATACAATATAATAGTAAGTACCTGACTCCTATTTTTAAGAAATATTAGATGACCACTTTTAGTTTAACTAAACTAACTAAAAATGACATGAAAATAAAAATGATTTTACATAAAATAATCACAACATCTTCCTTCAAAATTAGATTGTGAATTCCCCAAAAATGTTCATACCATATACCAATCCCTGAGATTATACGAGCTATTGAGCTGTATCCTATAACTTAAAAGTAGAGATATAAATTACAGTGTGTGCTAGCCCGTTGATATATTTTTCAAAATCTGAAACACGAGCACATGTTTTGTGGTATCTGTTATAGCGGAAAAACGATCATATACACAATAAATTCGAGTAAAAAATAATGATGGTACAGTATAATAAACTCAAAAATATGTTATAACGGAGCGCATCGTCCTTCGCGGTGGAAAAAAATTAACGAGAAAAACACAAAAAAAAAATATAATACTGCGAATACAGCAAAATCGATACACGTAAAATTACACACACATAATACGTATTTATATATATTTATAGTGGTGTAAGGAAGAGGGGGTGGCAATGGCGTATCTCTCGCAGTTTAGTTATTCGCTCACGGCGGCGGCAGTGGGTGGCGTAATAATAATAACATCATCATCTTTATTACGCCGATGTAATAATAATCGTTTTTGGCGCGCAGAACTCTCCCCGCACGTCCTACATAATAATACGCGTGCAGCAGTCTTCTCTCGGCACAAAGACCACCCGACCGACCGTTTTGTACCTTTATACATCCTTATACAGTTATATAATATGTATATAAATATTAAAATGTCGTGTAGGTACGTCACGGACGATTATAAAAATGTGGGTCCCAAAAACTGCGTTTCTTTTTTTTATTCTTTCCTCGTACACGACGGGGTGTAACCCCAATACCCTATAATATAATATTACGGGTAGCGGCTACTTACTATGTAGTACGCTATATTAAATTATATCCAACTCAGGGTCCGCGTGACCATCGATATATAATGACAAACACGTATATATATATATACATACAGATAAGTAAAACCAACGGGCAACAACGCATGTATAAGCAATATAATATTATATAATAATATACTAAGAGGTATATTTTATGGACTTAATTATCGACTTATCGCGTACAATGATTGGAGAGGGTTATGGCAATATCTATAGGTGCAATTAAGCGAAACGTTTGGCGGGGACGTAGGTATAATATATATATATACATATGAGGAGGGTTGCCGTACAACCGTAATAACAAATTTGTGATCAAATGCCGTGATAACTGTAGGTAGCTCCAATATTTGCAGTTCTTCACTTATTATACGACTACTTTATTGTATAATACCAATTATAATAATCGAATTACATAGCATATTTTATATTTGCAGTATATTACAGTGAGAACAAAAGTGGCGATACTACTACTGCTGCAAGGTTTATAATTATATCTCAATTAGATTTATAGAATTCGAAAAATAAATCCAAAAACAGTTTGATTTTACCTACCCTACTTACCCTCTCTCACCAAAAAAAAGTTCACTATTTTAGTTTAAAATATTATAACGTGTATAATAAATAATAATATACACTATAATGTAATAAATGTATACAAACCTTGACAAATTAGTTTTCATCTAAATATTTTAAGTTATTTGAAATCATTCAGACATCAACAATAGGATCATTTCAATAAGGGCCTGATCTCTTGCATCCAGATTTCGTCGATAGGTTGGGAGGAGATCTGAAATCGTGCTTAGCTCGTCGTTATACGAGTATCTATATTCTATAGCTATGTTTAAATTATATAAGTACTTTTTCCATTTTACACATATTATATGGTGAGGCGTAAAGGCGTCCGTTAAAAGTAAAATAACGTTATTGTGTATTATACCATTTTGCCACAAAACACTTATTGCGTTATTAAATAATTGACATAATATAGTTTTGTGGTTGAGTTTTTGTAATTCATCACAACATAACAAAAATGGTTTAGAATGTTTAGATGGTTCAGTGCGCAATTTTACTACAAAAATAGCAACATACCAATCAGTCGGAGTTTATGGTTTCAATTATTCCAACCCAAATAGGTTCAACTCCAATAATTTTTTGAATTTATGAAATAATTTCTTCATTAACTCCACAAGTGTAATTTTTTCGAAGTATGCTCTAGTTAGAAATTTTGTGACCAGTATATTTTTCCATAAAATCTTTAAATACAAAATTTGTCAATTGAAAAAAGGGATATCTGCACGACACTAATCATCAATAAAATAGTCTTACTTTTAGTAGATGTAGATGTGTAGTAGAAATACAATTTTGTTGAAATTTAAGTTTACTATTTTTTTTTTTTTTTTTTTATGTTGTCTACCTACTTGTATTTATAAACTGAATAACTTGACCCAGTTGGCCTTTAGATACTGATTTTTCTGAAGATTGACAAGATAGAACTTTTCTATCATTACTAAAAGTTTCATTTGGAAATTCTTGCAAATAATACGAACTTTTGATGTTTTTGTGCGAGTAACTCTGGACATATTTAAATTTTAAATTATTAAAAATGTTATAATATTAAATAAACTAACGGATATAAACTACACAAACGAATATGACACGAAAATAGTATTGATTGAAAAGCGAACACGTATTACTAGTTACTACCACTGCGAACTACTGAGTTGGCACAGAAAATTTGTACCTAGATAATATATCGAATCGTTGTCGTTTGATGTCAAAAGGTATACAGATCTTATCTTATCATGTGGTACATCATAAAATACTAAAATAAACACGAAAATTCTACAATAATACATTTTAACAATATTTTAATTTAAAAATATCTAATTATTCTACATTATTTAAAAATATAATTAGCATCAATTAATAAATTAAAAATATAATTTTACACATCTGTCGAGAACTTTCTGATGTAAAAATTAGGAGTACATAAAAATATTTATTTAAATTCAATTCCGTTTCCTACTTAAATAATATTATACATGCGAGTTCGCATTTGGCATCGACAAGAAATCGATTTAGACGACGGACATGCCAAAAATAATAATTATTTATTTTAGACCCAATATACTTGCGATTGTTCGTGTGTGCGTGGTGTGTGCATACATGGGAAAGTTATTTTATCCTACTTTGGTCCACTGTCGGAAAATTCGTAAGATCGTTAGATCTAAGTAATACAATATACCTATATGGGCTACAGTCTATATGTATAGGTATATTATGTGAATACTGAATAAAGTTGGACGAGGGAGTACAGCAGCGGCGGCAGTACATTTTACTTTGAGTTTACAACTCTATACGACTATACATATATATTATGTGCCTGTATTATATCGGTTTAAAATTACATTGTTTTCCATGAACAGTATAGGTACGCGAGCAGACTGAGAAATTACTTTGACGACTTTTGAATTTATATACATTATACATATATATATAAAGGAGTATGGCCATAGATTTAAGTGCTATACATATCGTCGGAATACACTCGCATGCGAGTCTCAACTGCACTGTATTAAATGTATATGTAGTTAACGACATTGCGATTTTATTACGTTAATAGACTATACGCGCGCTTAATACGGCGCGACTTGGTGCGTGTCCGTTTGTATATACGTAACGATATATGCCTTTACATTTGTATTTTATTTATATACATATATTTCAGCGCCCAAAGTGGGACTTTTGATACTTTTATATACATAAAACGCGCGTGTCGTATCTCTGACTTAGACGGTATATACATGTACTTACATAAGATCGCCGTTGGAGAATACAAATTCGTTTTATGTAAATTATAACGCTTTTTTTCCCTAATATATGGGCACCAATTTAGATAATAGTTGTGTATAAACAAATTACAATACATTATAATATATTTATTACCTGTATAATATTATATTCTTAAGTTTTTGACTTACTGAAATTTGTCTTATCGTTTCTATAAAATAGTAAGTACTAGGTAATAGATTAAGTACCTACTTCATTGAATTAAATGTTTATAAAATTTTTTTAAAACATTATTTTAACATGACATTTTCAATATCTATGAGTAGGAAACTATAAAATTATTATGTATTTCAGCACTGCCATCAGCATTGTGACCACAGTCTCGGTCTTTGTCTACAAAGTTACTATAATTAATAAGCGTAATAAGCAAATATATTTAACTATAGTATTTTAAAGTTTATAAATCATTCTGTTAACCTTCACCTTCAATGATGCTCCTCTTTATACACTAAACGCAAACCGGAACCCCATCATGATCAAGAATGTCCCGATAACCAGGAGATATATCTGGAAATAGCATTTCACGAATAATAATTTAAATTTTCCAGTGATATAATACTGTATTTTCACATCAAATATTTAAATATCTTAAATGTTGTTAAATGTTGGTAAGTCAGGTGTATGTTAAAATTAATCTTAATTAATTTTAAAATTAATTGTTTATAATCTTTTTTATTTGAATTTTAAACAGACTATTAGAGAGATTTTGTGTAACCATTTCCAATACAGGTATATAATTTATCTTATTATGTATAATTTATATCCAAACTAACCCAATTATTGCAGTGAGCATCAAGCACAATCAAGCGTAATTCTATAATTGAATTTGATTTGCTTCAAAATCTGAAACCTAGAAACCATGAAAACTTCATACTCAGGCCTTACTGGGCTACCTTGTCAACAGGCACCATTTTCACTCAGTGCATCCTACGCATTCGGAACACCATGATCAATGATGTTGTACTCGTGGTTTACGGGATTATTCTGGAAGCTCTATTTGTGAATTTCTGGTTTTCTATATATATGAGTATAAGCGATATATATTATGTGGGTGGTGCTTTTAACATTCATTTATCCCCGTGACTCGCACTTTATTCGAGTTAATTGACAACCGATAAATAATAACAACTATAATTATAAACCAAGACCGATTTGTAGTTATGAAAACTAACAGAATATTATGTATATTTATTTATTTATAGTTTATAGGATTAAAAAATTAATATGTATAAATTACAAGTATGGCGCTTTCAAAATAAAACAAATTAATATAACAGAAACTACAGAATTAATAATAAATAATAATCGAAATAATCCATTACCATGAATATTTTCGTTCATCTTTGTGTGCACACTACACGAATATTTCACTATTCATGGTGGTTATTTTTCACAAATTTATTACGGTCGTGTATCGTTCTTTATGCATGCCTGTCGCTGCTGCGCTGCATATAATATATAGGTAGATATATTCGCCGCATGCTAAGCTCATATTATTATTATTATTATAAAGGTAGAGCACTTTTACTTCAAGCGTCAGAATTATCGTGCTATGTTTAAAAACAAACGACAGCTAGTATATTGTAATGGCAATGAAAAAATAACAATATTATAAGCAATCGAGAAAATCGTTCGAACTAATTCAGAACTTTTTAATGAGTTTTTTCCCCTATAGTCGCGAGAAGATGCTAATAGGCGAAAATATATTGTTGTTTTTTTTTTCATTTTCGAGTTAAAGTTTAGCCGAGTACTGTGAAATATTTTGGAGTGAAATGAAAAAAACAAAAGACCAACTCGCAGTATATAATATAATGTAATGCGATTCGTTTATGCCGTTCTGTGCAGGTTTTGTGAGGGAAAAAATTAAAATATATCAGAGCGAGCAGTATAAAGTACTTTATAAATTTATATCTGTACAATAGTGATATTTTTTGTAAAAATCGAGTTTTTATTTAAAAACAAATGACGTCGAAAACGACCGCAACCGTACGTCGTAATCTCCAGCTGATGGACAATAATAATAATAATAATAACAACTATATGAAAAACGAGAGTCACGTTGAATACAATCATATTGTTGTTGTATATACACGTTCGAATTATATTATATTAGATACTATACAGCACTACAGCAGTAGCATATCGTATGTCATCGTATTTTTTGTATGTGTATACAATACTACTATATGCGTATACCCACACTATACTCTATACGCGTACGTCGTAGACTTAATATTATACAGATTAAGCGCGTAGAGAGATATATAAAATAAGGTCAACTATTAACTGGACAGAATGAGAAAAGACTATCGGATCAAAGTTCACGACATGCAGCCGGAACGAGTACTGTGTATATACATATAGGTATGCCAATATTGAACGTTACATATTATATTTGACCTATAACAAGTACACGCGCACCGACGGATTTACACACTATAATATAATACAGCTTATGTATAAATATATATACACAAGACTTGGGAAGGAATGAAAAATGGACATGAACCGTTATTCTTTCTGTTATGTTATGTACCTACCTCATCGACATAATATAATATAATATTTTTTTTTTTATGTAGAGATAATCGAACAAGAAAAATTTAATATGATATACTGAGTAATCCGTTTTTCAGGACAAGCTATAGTAGCAACTTGAATTTTGTATTTTTGAAAAAAAAAATGTTTCCAAACTGTTCTTTAATATAACAATTTTTATACTTAATATTTAATTTCACAATCAGAATCAGAATACTTCTAAAAATGATTTATATTTATATTTTTCATATCAAATATTTGTATGTACTGGTACATATTATAGCCATTAGCCATATAGGTACCTATTTACTATTTAAAATTGATAGGTATGATAACCTACTTACTATTTTAATATTTTAAAATCAACTCCTCTAAACTTTGAACGCTTTTAAAGTACTATTAAAGTACTATTATAATTATTATAGTATTAATAACAGTGATAGGTATCTAGTTTATTCAAAATAATATTCTGCTTCCGATTGTGAAAACAAAAAATTTAAACCATAGTAATGGCTTGACAAATTATTCGAATATGCTGAAAATTACTTTTAGCTACCAACGTCATGACGAGTATTGTAGAAAATAAAATAATTATGTCAATCATCACTATTATAATAATTATTTTGATGCCTTATGTTCAGAATGCATTAGCCAAAGTTACATTATCCCAATATTAACATTATAGAATATGGCACTGGCACTATAGCACTATTACCTACATAGTAATATTATTTACGCAGTGGCGTCGCGGGAACCCTTCGGCGACTTTATAGTATACACCACTGATCGAACTCGAAAACGTGCGATATTATTATAGGTTAATAATAATGGGCACAATGATGATATTATATTATCGCACTTTATAATAGAATATCGTAATGTAGAAACACTCACTTGTTGGTCCGCATAAAACGGCCGACGAGGCTTCCACGACAGCGATTGTTCGTTGTCGGTCTCGGGCCACGGCAGTTCCAGCAAAGTGACCGGTTGCGAAGCGTCCGTCCTGGGCCAGCAAGCGTACGCGCGGTTCCGCCACACCGCTACGTCGGTCAGCCGGGCCCGCATCGGCGTGCCGTACATTCTGCCGGTGTCCCATGCCACGGCCACGGCGGGCCACCGGCTGAGGGCCGAAGTAAGTATTATGACGTCCAAGACGACCGCCGTAGCCCGCTGCATGACGACAGCGAGTAGAGTTACAACAATAATATTATACGCTGTAAGTTCGCGGTGTACTATAATGCACGTCCGAATGTGACGGCAAACCGTACGGTTGTAATAATAATAATAATAATATATTCCGTCCGTTGTCATAATATCATAACGTCATCGTCGCCGTATTAAATTATAATAATATTGTGTTTGTTATTATTATGATTTTGGAGTAACTATCATGGTAAATATATACCACAGATCGTGACCGACGGGGGGGGGATGAATAATGTACACGCTGCAGTGTCCGACCGAGGAAATTAATACTTAGTTATAAAGACTGACTATAAATATATTATTCTAATGTACGACGACTTCTAGACGGCCATTACGTCTCGTCGCCGCCGCCAATTAATAACGACCCCCAGCGATTTAGATAACGACACTGCCGCCACCCTTAACTTATTCGTCGAGAAAGGGATGACGTGAATGGCGAACGAATAGTTGCGGGAGGCGCGGTCGATATATATATATAAATATATATATATACGTACATATATAGAACTTATATACGGCTCTCCACCTACCGACATTTACGAAACATATAATATATATGCACCTGCTACCCTGCACCATACTCATTCACAACTTTTCGAACGATAAAGGGATATTCGTCTTGTGCAGCTCATCCCCCCTGCCGTGTACGCATATACACAGTGCTGGCCGCTAGTGTCTTACTATAATAAATAAATAAATATATATACATATAAATATACGTTGCTAATGCGTATATATAATATGCATATATTTTATACACAAGTCACAGGGTGTCTCTCACCGTGCAGTGTGTTTTGTCTTACCTACAGTAATATAACTTATTTTATTACTTAATTGGTATTTTTTTTTTTTTTTTTTACAATAATTACTCACAGTGTTAGACAGTCACTATTTTTCTTAGTTTCATTTCCTCGAGCCAAACTTAATTTTTTTCGCTATTCAACTATTTTAAGCGATAAACAATTTGCAGTAAACCAGATTTTACTAAAAAAAAATTAAAGTTGTATTATTAATTCCATTAATAATTCATCTATTCATGAATTTTCGAATTTTTTAAATCAATTTTCATCTACAGAATATACAGCGCGTATATGTACTTATACCGCTACGTAGCTTTAGTTGTGTTAAACCTATACGTAGTCATAACTTTTCACCGGATTATTTATACCTAGCGCAGAAAATTCATATCTCTACATGAATATTTAATAGTAAGAATAATTTGAATTTTACATTACAATACTTTACACGGTAAAATATGTGCAAGTATATAATATATATTATATAGAGTAAGTCTTAGAACCGGTCTATCTGTACGTTTCGGGTCATGCGAAAAAAACTACAGCGCAGTTACATAAATTTGCCTTGAAAAGTGTGTCTGTAAACACACCCTGTATATGCACACGTATATGTATGATATTAGGTTAGTGGCGAATAAATAAAAGCACGAGCGGGAGCGGACCACGATTGCTCCAAAGACGCGACGGCAAAACCGTATAGGTACCTATATACATATATAACCTTGGGCCGCTGTTTTTGGAAAATCCTTCGGGATATAATGGGCCACGATATATACATATACGGCGATACCGAGCTGGTGGCATACAATATAATAGACGCGAGAAACGCGTGCGACCGGCGACCGCGGATGAACGTCAGCAAATTTATCGTCGGCCTGTGCCCGAGAGTTCCGCCGCCAAAATCCTGTATATATAATAATGTGAAATGGAGTATAATAATATAACAGTGGGTCGTCGTCGTTTTCGTAAGCCTTTCTCTCATATATAAGGTATACATTTCAGCGGCACAAAACTTTTCGTTTCTTTTCGGCTTTTATATTTATACGAAAACGCACGCCTGGAAAATCACGTACGACTCCCTGACCATAATAATATAATAGATTTTTAAACAACGTCCACCAAACTGAAATCGAAAATAAATTATTACGTACCGTTTGAAAAGCCCAACAACTCCGGCACTATTGTTTTCCAATAACTTTATACCGTTTACGACGAAAACAATTCTGTCACGAATAACAATTCCCAATAACAAGTTAATTTACATTTTATTCACTTATTTTTATATTTTGAAAGGAACAATAAATGTATTGATTTTACTATGATTTGTGTTTTATTTTTTATTGTTTGAAGAAGTTTTTTTTAGCAGAAAAATGATTAGGTTTTCAACTTTAAGGGTAATTTTTAAAAGCAAAGATAAAATATTTGGTACTTTAAAATCTTAAAAGTTCACGAATAAAAAACTCCTAATATATTTCAAAATAATTTAGTAAAATAAAAAAAAATAATAATGAAAAAACGAGAATTCACCTATTGATATGATATACTATCACAATAAATTCTAAATAAAAGAGAGAGGCATTTAAAATCATCGCTGAAAATTAGTGAAAATAATTCAGATGAAATATATTTACAGGTATATTACGATCAGTCATTCATAAAGATTTATCTCCCTATTTATTTTGATTTTACAATTTCTAATAACTCGCCGGCGTACTTAAGTTTAAAACTTTAAAACATAAATTTTAAATGAAAAACAAATTATAAACCTCATTGTAAGTGTATAATAAAAGCTACTTTAAACTAACATTATCACGTAAAATGGAAATAGGTAGGTATATTCATCAAAATAATTATCAATAGATAATAATATAATCGAATATTTATATTTTCCATAAATATATGTCATAATTATATGAGATTATACCTACATAATTGCTGAAATGTGATTAAATAACTGAAGATTATAAGTTACAGTGTAAGGCATAAGCGTGTATCTACTATCCACAACTTATAAAATCGAAATTATTTGTCACCTTCTCTTGTATAAATAACAAAACAATTTGTTTAGTAGGTATACTGAAACCATTAATTATGTGAAAATATGCCAAATATAATTTCATGTAGGTAATATAATATCTAAAATTGATAGCATCTAGTATTTAATTATATTTTTATTCTTAAACCGATTCCCAAACACTGGGAATGTAAATATTAATTTTCTTTTATGTAAAAAATGATACGAATGTAACAAATTAAGCTGGCCTTCTCATAAGACAGAATTCAATTTAAATTGTTTAAATAGATTTTGTGTAAGTTATAATTACTAGGTATAAGAAACTATAAAATAATAAATATATGCACCAACAAACAATACTAGTAGAGATCTTAAACATTGTTTTTTTTTGGATGTATAAACAAGATGGTAGTTCTTACTTGACTACACAATTCAGTAACGGTCAAATGATTTTGCGTTGATGAGCGAATGTTGATGATTTTTACACACACTATTTATTTATCATTAAAAAGATAAAAATAATTTATAGTTATGTCTATAATTTAAATTTTTTAAATTATGGTAAAAACAAACTTAATTTATGAACATATTAATAATTATATTTTTATGAAATTATAATTAAATCTATTATTTATTTTTTATTTCATTCAGAAGGTATACTTCGTTTGCGGTTATATTTATAACTCCACGGAGGACAATTATAATAGCCAAGCCATTGAGACGATTCTAGAATAATATATTTACATTTAAGTATTAAATTGATATTTAAACGTACTTTTAAATTATAATAATTTAACTATAAAACAAATGAACAAATTTAAAAAATGTATAGTTTTAAATAAAGTATTTTATATTAGAAGTTCAAACAAACTTTGAGTAGGTAATTAATTGAATACTTTTCTAATTATACATAATATATTTTCTTCAGGCCTATCAACTAATGCACGAGGAGAGTGAGAAACATACTGTTCGATCATCAGAGGGGTAATTTCCTTATATTTTGCATTGAAAATTATTACTAATAATAATAATAGCCTAATTCCTAGGTATTCAGAGTAAATAATAAATAATAATATAATATTATTATGTACACAGTGGCGCAATTATGTATTAAAAAATTGAATATATTCATACCTATATGTAGACATATAGTTTGGAAGTTTACTATAATCGATTATTTATATTTTTCGAAAAAAAAAAACAAAATTTAATACAATTATTTACAATATATTATAATATATAATATAATATTGAAAAATAGGTCATAATAGGGGATCTATTCCTTTCATCATCCTCTTCCCGTTCGACCACAACTACTACGGAATACGGTTTGACTACAATATAAAAGAAATTTGTCAATTAATGATTATTAAAGATAATCGAAAACTTCGGAAACTAAAAACTCACCTAGATTGAATTTATATATTTATAACACTAGAGAAATGTTGCGTAGTATTAATTAGCTTTAAACAAGTCTAAAACTGATCCAATTAGGTTAATTTTTTTTTTTTTTGATAACCATCAACCCAATCAAATTTTTTCAGTAATATTAAAAAGATACGAGTTATACGATTAACTGTGGTCGGAGGTGAAAGGTTAATAAAAGTATAATAACGTTGTCATGCGAGAAAAATTTGGTTATGCATGTGTTAAATGATAAACATGATACAATATTGATGAGTATTGTTAATTCTGATAATACAAATTATCAATAAGTATTATTATTAGTCCTATAAACAATAGTATATTATACACCATTTATATAATATTATAATACGGTTTAGTTCAAAATTGGCATTTGTGGTAGTAGCACATCCCACGCGGAACTTTAGTATTTATTATGAAATGAAAGTGCCGGCAAAACGTTAGTTATTGTATACGGTTAATATCCGACTTGACTCTTTTGGAAAACACAAGGAATGTTTTTATGCGACACATGTACATATATGATATATATTAAATATGTTATAATAATTTACCGTGTAGGTACATAAATGTCAGGCACGCATTGAAAATAATTATATATAACTACAACGACGAAAAAACAGGAATCAAAATATTACCCCAATAGTAAATGCAAGCAATATATAGGCTGCCCAAAAAGAATTGAACAAAATTTCATCGGTGAACCTTTATAAATGAATATAATATATTATATACATATATTGGTTATGTATGTGAGTACTTGACTCAAACTATTTGTATATATAACATCTGAGAAAATCGGTTTTCGAGAAAAAGCTGTTTATTTGATTTTTTGGTATTTTTTTTTCAAAGAATTCAGGCGAAAACGAATTTCTCGAAGTATATTATACATGTAGTAAAAAAAATACTAGTTATAAAACATATAATATATTAAATATATTTTCTCAAATATAAAATCTTAAAAACTAAGTTGAATTGAAAAATATTTTATTTTATTTTTTGTATTAGTAAAAATATAAGTTATATTATAAGCTCTTTGACGTATTTGCTTTTACTTTTATTCTTTTTATCGAAGATTTTTTTACCATTATACACAAGGTGGTATAATTTATGTTTACAAAAGACATATATTATATTTGTGCTTTTCAGTGTTTGAGCCAATTCTCAACCATTCAACTAAAACTTTAAACATTTACAGTTAAATAACTATAAATAGTCAATATTCACGTACAATATACACATTACTTTTAACATTAAAGAATTTCAAATAAATATTAAGTACCTAACTAATACTATAGTCTATAATCTGTATAATATAATATTTCATTATTTAAAAACAGACATTTCTAATAATTTTAATAAATTATGGTAAATCAAATTTATTTATTTTTAATTTAAATAAAATAAGCATTAAAAATATAAAAATATAAATATATTATATAAGACAAGTGTAAGTGTCAAATCCTAAATAAATCAACTCACACTTATCCAATACTATATAAAATAACATTGGTCATTACTCATTAAATAATCAAAAATCAAATTTTATGAACTAACAATAAAAATTAACCTAGAATAGTCTTATAGATGATAACCATATTATAATATAGATAGAAAATGGGTAAGATATACAGCTGTTTTTTTCCCCATGGGTACAAACTTAATTGGTAACAAAGAAAATAACTTCAATAAGTACCCCCCCCCCCCANAAAAAAAAAAAAAAATAATAATAATAATCAATACCATAATTAGACTATATGGTTTTTGGTCAGATATTCAGCTCCGTGAATTGAAATTAATTCATCCCCCTTCCGTCAAAAATATCTATTAAATCTGTCAATAATAATAATTAATGATATATTAGTCAAATACCAAATCGGATATACCTACATATTATTGAAACTTTATAATGGTTCAATTGCCAATTCATTTTTGAATTACGTATTATAATGAGAAAGTGTCATCATATTATTTGATTAGTTTGATATTAACGGATACGACAATAACACATCCGTAGAAATAATTCAAATATAATTTAAAATTTAATAAAAGAACAAAAATACTGTATTGATTTGTTCATTACTGAGTTAATTTTTATTCTATAATCTATATGAATGAAATAAATAAATAAATAAATATTTTTTTTAAACTTAAATTAACACACCCATTTAAAATAATAATTGTTAAAAATATACGGAAAGTAACACACACGAAAGAGATCATTTTAATGATCAGGAGTATCACATCATTAACAAAAAGTTGACAATTTAAAATATAACCAAACCCGATAAAACTTGTTAGTTAATATAGGTATAGATTATCAACAGCACTAAATCGTTGTATAAGATATAAAAGGATGGAATAATATATAAATATTATACTTTATATATTCATAAAAAATCTTATTGTAAGTGCAATTCTTTGATGAGTTTGATAATCCCATGTGTAGGAAAGTGGTAAACAAAATCAATAAATTATTGTAACAATAAAACAATATAAACGTCATAAACCTAACACCTAAACCATTTAATCTACCTTAACTATTATATTATTATATACTATAGTAATAATTATATAAAAATAAAGTATCTTATATCCTTGTATCACGAGAACATAGATGCGTATACCTATTAATTTTCCTCTGCAAAAACGGCCAGGGACAACAAGTTTTTGAGTTCCACGAGCATAAATTATTGTATGCTCCGACAAGATTTCAATTATTTGTTACGATTATTTCCGGATCAAGACCTATTCTATAATAATATATTATATATCAAGCATGTTTTCTCCATTATTTAATTTTATAATTAATTAAATTAAATTATGTTTTTGTTAATTTTTAAAAATACTTAAGTAGGTAGGTATCACATTTTAAGATACTTAGATTTTTTATATAATTTAATGAGTATCTAGTGGTGATAACAATTTATAAACGTTAAGCAGACGACTTTCATAAAAAGCTTATTATATAATATCTAAATTTAAATTCAAATGAAAATTTTTTTTTAGCTATTAAATTTAGTGTTAAAAGTAAAGTTACTTATATAAATAATTTTTATTATTAAAACTGTTATAAGGTTGTATTATATGAATGACTATTTTATTTAGAAAAACTTCAAAATTCGTTGAATTTGCTCAATGTTTATAGACCGAGAATTCATAAATTCAATAGGTACCTACGAAAATGTACATTTTCGTAAAAAAAAAAAAAAATAGATAATCAAATCCAACAGGATTCTTTTATACGTTTACTTTTATTCGAGGTTCAGACCATTTTATAAAACTACGAGATAGAAAAAAACATTAATGATAAATAAATATAAAAAGTTTATTAAATATATAGATAAATAAAAGGTAGGTACCTATGTTCTAAATCGAAATTCTTTGAATGTACGTTTTCACGCTGTAGATCTTTAAGGATAAGATGTGGGCTGCACTATTATATTATATTGACTTTTTGGATGGAAAATTCCATTAACCATTGGTGTTGACTTTTTATAAGGGTCCATCATGTGGATACCAGTTCGAACTCAGAATGTAACCCTACGTTGATTTGTTATGGACGATCTGAAAGCAAAGAAAAGGAATGAATAATATTTCAGGTAGGTGCGCTTGTGTACTACCAGTAAAAAGAAGAAGAATATATATATCAAACAACTAGGGCAAGGGGATAACTGTTCGTTATATTTTTGTAGTGTATATGGCGTATATTATATACATATAACAACAACAGCTGGTAAATGCGGCCATTAGTTTGGGCGAGTAGAATTTTATTTATAATTAAAGTTTATAACACAACATATTTTATGCCGTTGATTTATACATATATAAATATAATATATAAACATTAAACACGTTTAACCACCGAGAAGATGGAATATTGTTTCAACGTTGCTTTTTTCGAGCTAAACATAATATTTTAAACTATATCATCGTAACTCGGAATAGTGAGGTAAGGAAAAAAATTTCGCGCACTTATAAAACAGACAAAAACTGGATCGTATTTCTGTGTAACGTGTACCTACATATTCAAGGTGGAAATGATTACGATTTTATTATACTTCTATATTGTACGTAAACATAATATTACATATCACACACATAATACATATATATTATATATAGTAGAAATCGGTATCTGTATAGGTACCGTAGTAAATATTTTATATATATACTATATAAATACATAAAGAACGCCGTACATTATGATATATATATGTACACTCGTCAGCGACCACTTCGTCGTCGTCGTCTCATCGTCATTGTCAACATAGTTGCTGAAACCGGCACAAGTTTTAGATTATTTCTTTTCTTTATCTTTTTTTTTACAAAGCTGCAAGTGCACTCAAAAACTAAAAAATAAAATTTAAAAAGGTCATTTATCTTTACTTCGACCGACTGCCGTAACCACGCAATACGTTCCTTTAACCATCCTAACTCCGCGAACAACTTAATGTATTCAATGCTCATTTCTTTTTTTTATTCACTATTATTATTATTATTTTCCTCAAGAGGAAACCGGAAATCTGGCAAATGTCTGCGTAGCTGTTTCACTACTGCATACTTATATGTTATATATGTATATATTTTACGTGCAGTAATTCTGTTACTGTTACTATTACAACTACACTCTTCCGCGCGACCAGACGGTCGACGGGTATGTATTCGAATCGAGAATAATAAAAACTAAAAAACTAAAGAATAATAATAGAACAAGTAGTCATACTATCGTCATTCGTCAGTCATCGTATATTATATAAGCATATTATAGTATGATATATACAGTATATAGGTGCGCGTGGTTTTAAAAATTTGACATGTACAGAAAAACTCATTAACCCGGAAAATAAATCAATGGACTAAAATTGCCAGATATGCGACAACCTGGACAGCATTATGTTCTGCGGGAATTTAAATACCCGATATTTTGCTGATTCAGTCGTATCAACCACCTTTAATCTATAGGAGTATTAAAAATTATATACATTTGTACGCATAACCTAAATAACACTTATTGGTTTAGATTTTAAAATACATTTATTTCCCTCGTTTTTAAAAAATAAGACTTATGCATACGGCATACTACAAAAT
The DNA here is from genome assembly GCA_009835225.1 of Aphis craccivora. Lineage (NCBI taxonomy): Eukaryota > Metazoa > Arthropoda > Insecta > Hemiptera > Aphididae > Aphis > Aphis craccivora. Next base: position 56,309 of record VUJU01000132.1, on the reverse strand, counting down.
TTGAGAATAAAAATAAAGGCATAAAATGAAATATAATCAAACAAATTAAATTTCAAAAAAATATACACAACTTCATGCAAAACAAATATAAGGAAAACATAATATAACAATATTATTTATCTCACAATAATTATTTTCATTGTTACAAGTATGTTATAAAACATTTAAAAAAAATGATATTTAAATTTTAAACCTGATATTTTTATTCAGCCGATAACAACAATTGTGTAGTATGAATGCTTTTTATCAACGACACAAAACGCAATATAAAACAATATATAACATATATGAGTCGACTTTCGATTATAATAATATTATGACCTCTGGAAAGTAAAATAATAATTTTTATCAAAATAATTTTTGCAAAGCTATAATAATAGGTATATAGTTAACGACATTGTGCTGATGCATAGGAAATTAATTATATATATTGTATAAAGATTAAAGATTATATAGCTTTACAGTTGTAGACATATTAAGCATATGTATACACCATATGTTATAATATAATATTATGATTTAGAAAAAAATTATTTTATTTTTTCATTATTTTATTGAATAGGTACATATATTATTTTTAAACACTTGCCTTTTTGTACTTTTGTTTTTTATCCGAAGTTGTCTCAACTTAATATTCTAATTCATTATGGCTTATTGCCTCTTACACAGTTCAGGTACATTCAAATCTTATGATCAAACAAACATCTATCTTAACAATCAAACATAATATTAATACACATTCTAATATAAATCGATAAATCGGTTTAATTAGGAAAGGGAGTCTACTGGATACTTGATTAGTTAAAACCACTTTCAAGGAATTACGTTAGTCTTATAACAATTTTGGAAAATTACTAAAAAATTGGATAATTTTTATTCGATCATACTATAGTGCTGTAGCCTGTATTTACCAGTTATCACTTTATGTATGATACATACATATTTTTTTTTTAATTTTTATCATAGCGTGGTTTTAACATAGTAGCATGATAATTTATAAATCTTATAGTTACGCCCATGTTTACATAATATATTATGTGTATTGTTTACAATATGATATAACAATACTATTCTTGGAACAGTATAATACATTTTTCGTTGTGAGCATCGCGGATCGAGTATATGTAGTGCGCAGAATGCGTGCGTATAAGTCGTTAGGACAATTATAATTGTATTATAATATTAATATATGTATATATATATATAATATATATTATATATTATATATATATTATTTTGTATTATTTCGACCGTGTGAATTTAAACATCCGCTACCACCCTGCAGAAGAATACTGGCAACAGATGAGCTTCTCTCAGAGCGCATTGTTATTATTATTATTATATTATTATATTATTATATTATTATTTACTGAAGCGACGTCGACCACCGCTAGTTATATACGGACTTTCGCCCTGTTGAACAGGTGTGTACTAAATAAATCTGTATTTTGTATGTATATTATATTATAAACCGATCTGCCTTGGTGTTTTTATACTGCAGTTTACATCTGCATCATGAACAACATTATGATCGTTTATGAAAATCATTTCACCTCATGATAGAAGAGAATATAATATAGAACCGCCGACAACCACGGTGGTTGTATTCTGTAGATGGAATTCGGAGATTCAATTGATACAACATAGTTCATATTATTATTGACTACCTATTGCCATTGCTTATTACAATGCAATATTATCATATTTATGATAACAGAAAACTCCCATACATTTGGACAACTTAAATTTTAAATCTTAAATTTGTATGGGTAAAAAGCCGATATTGACCATGTCAATTTTATAATTGTATCTCTTTTTTAATTCAGCACTTAGGTACAAGAATATTACATTAATAATTTAGTATGTTGAGATTTGTCACATTTTTCAATTTGTGACGACGTATGGCTCCGAAAATCACTATATAATCGCATAAAATATAGAGTCTAACATAATCTATGCATACAAAAAGTTTTTTTAATGGTAAACTATTTGTGTTGTTTTATTACGTACCTAATAAAATACATGTCAAGTGTCAACAACACATATTATATATATATGACTCCATACGAATAACTACAATTTTACTCCAATGAAATAAAACAATTACATTGACAAATTCCTGAGAATCACGACAAATAAACATAATTCTACTTACTAATTTAAGACTATCATTAAAAATAAGTAATTATGTAATATAGTCAATAGGTACAGGTATAGACGGTACCATAAATAAATAACAAAAATTATTTTAAATTTGATAAATTACCTTTGAATGACAGTGATGTGTACTTATTGTAACAATTTAAAGTTTTTTAAACCTCAACTTGACAATTATCTTATTGAATATATTTTGATGATTTTATAGCTTTATCATAGTTTATGATTATCTATTACTTAACATTACAAATTATTAATTTTCTACTATTTTTGTTTTATTAATTAATTCAGTAGTATCTCAATACTATCGCTAATATTTTCGATCATGATCATTAGCACATTTTATTGTTTCATGTAGGTAATTAAATATTTTATGACATACATTATACTCCTATACCACTACGCATTTCTTCTTAAATTCGTTCTATAAATGAATACCTATCAGATATTCAAAATATACATTTTTACGTTATCAAATTTTAAAAAGGTTTTAATAAAATAAAGTTTATCGGTCAAACTAACATCACATCACGTCATTACTCATAAGTCAGTCGTAACTCAGGGGAAGTAATATAATATTGTGTATTTATGTTTATACATATGAAACAAAATAAAACCTTGTTAATATATTGTATAGTATATACACTTTGCAACTTTACTTTTGTGATTAGATTAGTAGATACCTTTTATTAGAGTAATTTTGACTACATATTACCAATAAATGTACTAGGATATAATTTTATTAAGATTTTAAAACCATATCAGTAATTAATCAGGGTAGCAATATTGTATATATTTAATTGGATAACTTTGAGTTGGAATTCGTGTACTTATAACTTACTGCTACTGCCGGGACCGCGGACTAGATTTCATAATGGGAGAAGGAGTTGGAAAAAAATATAAAATAGATACATTAATAATACTAAATAGTATTAATTAAATCAATAAACGGCAAACGTGAAGATAACACCTTAGTCATTATTGTAGTGGACCATTATGTTATACCTTATTACATATATAACTCGGTAATAAGGTTATAAAATATTTAATATAATTGACAAAAGATGAAAAACATAATGTAAATATTTTTGATAATCAGGGATTTTGAACCTCCTTCCTCTCACGCACGGGCCTACTTATCGCAATTTATATTTTGGGACAGAAATTGCGTTTAGCCTATTATATATTTATATCACATTATAAATTATAATACTCATAAAAAAATATTTGTAAATCATAATATCTTATAGACGAGTCTACATATTATCATTATTATATTAAGGATTTTTTTTCTATAAAATAAACTACTTAAAAAAATTATTCTATTGACAAATAACGATTGTCTTAAAAATTAAATTACTCATAAATGCACAAAATGTTAAGCAACCATGTTATGAAAAAAAATTCGTGTACCTACCTATCTATATAAATATACTTTCTATCAATCTTCCATAATCTATATCAGGGGTGGCCAAACTGCGACTCGCGTCATAGACTTTTGCTGCTCTTATCTTATCGTAATATTTTTACAAAAAATTTTTTTAATATGAATTTATATATTTTAAAAAGTATAATATTTTGTTAAATTACAATTTATAGAAAAAATTACAAAAAAATATAGGTAGTATACTTGATATAATATTTAAATATGTATTTTTTTAATTTTTAATTATTAATTAGGTATTTTCTTATTTGTTATAATATATGCATCATATATAATACAATATGACCTTTTTTCCATTTCGGCTATTCCATATTTATTAATATAATGGGTGGCTCGCGAGTCCCCTCGCTTGCCACCCCTGATCTATATAAATAAAAGACAATATTATTTGTATATGTATAAGCGATCCACAGCCTAGTTATGCTTTTAAAAGTTGGTTGTATCATATGTAATTCTATACCGATAGATGTTGCCTCAAAGCCAATTTTTTAAATTTTGCATTTTAAAAAAGGATACACACAGGAATTTGTTATTAAAAAACGAACATTTATGTTTTTGGTTGTTATTAGTTACAGAAAATAAAATATTTATTATATAATTGGAAATAATTTTAACTTATTTTATATATTTGGTCAAAACCAACTATATAATTGTGTTAAGGACGTGTATATGCTTTACATTTAATAAAGTTTAAGACAGAGACATTGAGTAAATCCATTTGGACTATTAATTAATAGTCACGAGTAACACCGTGAAAGATAAACTATAATTAATAAATATATATTATCTACTAAATAAAATCAAAATCATAAAATGAAATACTATTAGGCAAATTCCTAATTTTTTACGATTTTCATAAAATCGTTGTCAATAGATTTACAAAGATCCGTAGTGTCATAGGCTACTTTTTTGATTTTATAACATATAATACTTGACTCATACGACACTATTTTATTTATATATTATTGAGTTGGTTACAGAAAATAAAAATAGTTATAATGATTGGATATAATTGTAGAACTGAATTTTATATTTTGTCAAAACAACCCGAATAACTGTGTAAAAATCTATGCAGTTTACATTTAACGGAGTATAAAAACTAAAAAGGTGTAAATCCACGGGAATTTAATTTGTCATGGACAACACCGTGCATCTAGTCGTAAGGATCATCTAGTATTTATTTAATAGCTGTGAAAATATTTTTGATTAACAAATTAATTCTTAGTTTTCTCGTTTAAATTAAAAATAAATAATACCCGTTATTGATCTACATTGATTTTTCCGTTCATTTTAAACTTATTTATATATTTTCATGATTACGGTTAAACTTAAACATTTTATTTTATTAACAATAGATACTTAGTTTTTATATATATATGAGTAGGTACCTACAATCGATATACCTACTAATGATAGTTTATGTTTATAATTTTTATATTATATTATATAAAATAACTTTCGTTAATATTTTTTATTTTACTATTATAAATATGGGTAGCTAATAATTAACCTGTGGTTTAAAAATAAGGAACAACCAATCAATAGAGAGACATAGTCACAATACTGAATGTGACCACAATTATTTGAAATATATACATAATACACTCGTGGATACGAGTATAGACTTAATACGCACGGGTAATATATCTATATTTAAGATATTTTAAATACGTCCAAACCTCATGCCCCTCGTCTGCGGGATTACACTATAGTCAGTCCGAGTATCCGACACTGACGGACATTCATCGTAATAACTGATAACGATAGCTGATATTCTAATAAATAATAATATGATAATTTTATTAATATTCTGTTCACAGATATATTAATTAATTACATAGAACACCGTCGGACCAGCACACTCGCGGCGAAAATGCGTCCGGTTTATCGACAACGATAGTCTATTATTGTGTAAAATGTTTTTTCTTTTCAAGTATTTATTGAAACACGTGTTGGTCGCACCGCCATAAGTTATTACAATATATTATTACTACTGTTGACGGGCGTTAAATAATTAAGTCGATTTCACGTAAATATAATACTTCACGGAGCCGCCGGGACGTATCGATCGAATGGGATTTTAATTATTTATTAAAAAAAACCTACTGTAACGGGGTTAATATTATGTTTTATTTATAGGTGTATAATAAAATATATATATACACATTATTACGATGGCGTTTAATAATTTATACCAGTGTGTGTGTGTATGCGAGTTCAATGATGGAAAGTCGATTTCGAATAATATACTCGTACTTATATATACCTATATACATATTATAATACATATATTATAAATTTATATTATTGTATACCAACTCAGCTATATACAGTGAAATGTGCATAACTAGTATAACGATTATAGAATATATATTTTACCTATGCATACAGCTAGTCCTAAAACACCTGGGACAGTACACAGTATAATATATGAGTTCACGTTCACCCCCTCAAACGGCTCAAAATAATTAAATTTAATTGAGTTTAATGCTCAAAACATAACATTTTTGTATTAATGGTTTTGTTTTGAAAATGATTTTTCCATTGAAAAATCCAGTATATCACATCTATATATAGAAACTGAAGTATAATAACTATAATAATAGTATAAATTAGTAATAATACTTCAAACGTTTTCATTGACAACTGAAAGATAATAGTTTTAAATTCTATCATTTTAGAAATTAGTACTACAAATACCGTAAAGTACTTTTTTAAGTAATTACTTGTAAAAACAGTATTTGTGGAGAGCAATGGCGTATTTAGGATTCCATTAAAAAGATATGACTAAAATTGTCAATGCCAAATGCCGCAATATTTTATTACCTAGGTAGGTACTAATAAAGTGATAAATGGAAAAAACCAAAGAATAGGCTAAAAAAGAGGTGTCAAGGGGGAAGATATATCTCCCAAATCTTCCTCTGTAAATACGCTACTGGACACTGGTAAGGAGAACACAGGTGATACTCGTTTCCGTAAAAGTTAAAAAAGTTCTATTTCTATCTTTATCAAATAAAGTTTTCTCCAAAAATAGTTTGAGAACCCTTTTAGATTCTATATTAGGTTTATTCTATATTATTAGTTAAGTCCCATGTGTATAATATTGCTACACATAATACAATTATAGTGAATTATTGTTGTGTTATTTATTTGTGACTTTTCAAAACAATAATTTATGGGGTTGAATTTTATTTGAACGCTTTATAATTATAAAAGTATAATAATCTATATAGGTAGTATAAAATCAAGCGTCGATTTTTTTGTCACGCATACAAATCCACACCATTCAACGTATCGTCGCCAAATTTTTTACTGTTATACCTGACAGTTTGTTGGAGGTTTTAGTACTACTTTTGTTAGGGAACATATCCAATATTTTGACATTTTCAGATTTTTACAAAAATATGTTATTTATACCTATAACCTAAACACACTATTTGGCATGAAAACGAAACATATCTACAAACTAAATGTTATAATACAGTTACAGTATGTATATCTTTATTTCATTTATTTCGAAAAGGGAACATAATAAGTTACACAAATTACAAAATAAGTTTTGTTTCTCCTGTAAAATTTGGATTTCGACGTATAAAATGTATTATATATTATATTATAATACATTAAAATAATTATTTAAAGAGTATAAAATCACATACGACCCACCTCAGAATGTGCATTTTATAGAATCGAAGATGAATAAATTATTATTGTTGATGTATATGAGATTTGACAACGGCTCTGTACTTTGAACGGTCTTGCCGAGTGCGGTATTTGAAGTATAGATCTGCGGTCTCCAACCTTTTTTTACGGCGGACAAAACTTGATATACGCTTTGGCATCGCGGGCCAACATTTTTAGAAATGTGTTGTCCAAAAAAAAAAAAAAAAAATTGTTGTCTATCTAGGAATAAATAGGCTATGAAATTGAGAAATAAATAAGAATAGATAAGATTTATTTAAAAAAATATAGTTTATTTATATAATTATTTTTATTTTATAATTCAAAATTTATTTTATATTTCAAAACATTAATTAACTTGGCGGGCCGGTGCATAAGGCTTGGCGGGCCGTAGGTTGGAGACCGCTGGTATAGATCAGTGTGTTCTAACTACGATTGACGTACTCAATCTTGAGATTAGAGTAGTTAAGATGGGTTAAAATGCATCCAATAATAACTACTATAGCATTTTATGATCAAAATAACTATAAGCAAAGAAATAGCCCCACAATTTGCAAACAATTATCCACGGAAATGGAGCACGCGAATGAAATCTATAGTAGTAGGATGATATTCAACAATTATATACAAATTAAAACATATTTTTATTATTTTTGTATAAATACATAATAGTTAAAATTATAGGTTAATTACAAGTATATATACAGTGTCCAATCAATATTTAGTGAAACTCATTTTCACAAAAATACATAATGATTGAAATTACTAATAAGAATCGAGCAGTTTCCATTTTTGACGAAAATGACTATTGAGTTATAGAAAAAAAATAAATCCATGGTACAATTTTTAAATGACTATTTTGTAGAATTTTAAAGTTAATTTTCTAATCAACTGCCTACGTATAAAAATTGATAAAATAAATTAGATTTTTAATTTATTAACCTACGGAGTTAATATTTAACAGTCATTTATGACTACAGTTGCACACTTGCTGCAGGTGCGTTATGTGTATAATACGTGACCAACTATACCTATATAACTTTTTTTTACACTATGTCAAAAGCGTATTTATGGAAATGGTCCAATCTATTTATTTTTACCAGAAATCAGCTATTTATTATTATATTTTACATTTTTTTAGTCCTTAAATTCATAGCTTTCAAAGGAAACCAATAAGTTTACAAATAATTATAAATTTTTAACAAAAACCGTAAGCCAAGTATCACTTATTATTTTAAAAATCATTTTTATATTATTATACACTCCTTTACTATAAAACCAATAAAGGAAACTCGTTAAACACATTTATATTGCTTACATATGATATATCAATGGTTCAATACTAAATTTAAGTTAATACTTATCTCATTAACGAGAAAAAAATATGTGCCTAGCAGTCTAGCACGTTTTTATTTTTAAGAGTTTCGGCCATTTATTTTATGTATCCATGTTTCGTCTACGCGATTTATATGTAAATGTGCTAGACTGCACATATCCTTATATTATTTCAATATTTTTTTTATTTAACAAATGTTTTTAAGCTTACGCCAAAAGGCTTTGTTAAAATTATAATTACAATCTAAAACTTAATCATATAATATACATGTATATTATTATACATTGGATAAATATGATACAAATTAGTATACATAATATTATTCAATACTATATTAATTGATCGTCGTTCTTACGATATTTTATAAATTCGATTACGGGACCTCTATTTGAGTATGTTGCGTATGTATTTGGAATTACTATTATAATTATTCAAACAGCTATGAATGGTTTTAAAAAAAAAAATCAAATTAAAATTGTTCACAATAGTCACTTCTCACTAGTCACACTTTCAGTCCGCACACCGTAACGAAACAATGACAACGATATTCGTTTTACATATAACGAAAGAATAATAATATAATGCTAACCGATGTGCCCGCCTCGACGATGAGAATGTCTACCTGGGTTTATGTGTACGAGTGTCGGTGCCGGCGCATCAATGTGCGTGTACCTATGTGTTAGTTACCACGTGTACGGGTGTTTAAAAAGTTATACGATATTAATTTCGAAGACCTCCCGTAGTGTAACAATATATTGGAGCCATCCAGAAAGCAATATAGAATAAATAGGTACCTACTTATGGTATATCTTTCTCGTTTATTTTATATTATATATTTTTGAAGTATTTTATTATGTTACGTTCATTTATTATTATTATTATTAGCAACGACCTGCCACCACGCCGCCGTTGTGTACCTGTATTATATAGGTAATGGTAAAACACTAATTATGGCACAGACGCTCTCACACATTCATGTTGACATCATACACAAGAATTATTTTGTATTTTCTCGTGTTAACAACTATACATATATTAGTATATTACCCACTGCTACCGTACTACGCAACATCACAAAAATAATAATAATAAAAACAATACACGTGCTTTATGGAAAAAAACGTTTTGATGTCGAAGTTTTCGATTACCTATACGTATTTATAAACAGGCGTTTTATTATAATACAACGAAAATACATTTTTATAGGTACTTCATGATGGTTGATATAGTTATTAATTATTATTGTAGGTACCTTTATTGGTATAGACTATAGAGATAGCCGAATAGAAATATACAATTATAATAACGGCATTATCTATAATATAATATTATATTACAATTTTATCCCATAACTTTCTTATTATGCCGTTTTAGTGTGCTTTTTGACACATAAGACGTTTATTTTTTCAAAACACTTTCCTAAATAATTCATATACGACCGCCATCGTGACATTGCGATGATCGGTATCATCGTCGTCGTCGCCAGTTGACATCGCACGCCGGATGATAGACGGCCAGAGAATAAATTACATTACAATACGCCTTATTGTAAGTAACACAATAAATGATAATAATAATATATTACATGTTTCCTGCGGCAAGTACTTATATTATACATATTATTATATACGTCGCAGAAACAGGAAACGTCTAATTAAATCTGTATACTAATATTATACCTACGACTCGAACGCAATTTATAAAAAAACGGCGAACATCCGTATTATTGTCAAAATTGATTTACCTATACTTGCAACGGCGTGCGAATTCACGCGCACATGACACACCGACCTATATTTTCAGACTCGGTCACGACTAAATAATGGAGGAGGGGGGGGAGAGGTCAGAGTTCCTCATTGAGAGCTTTATTTTATTTTTATCTCATTCATAGGTAATATCTTGTCATTCAGCAATATTTACCCACCCATGTGTATAATATATTTTATACATAGTTTATTATACCGGGCTCAGTTTCTCACCCCTTATAGAAATCGTTCTACATACCTAATATAGTAATATATTTTATAGGGTTTCCACTGCAGCTGCAGGCGCCGTATACCGTTCGTTTTTACGATTGCAAGTATCACACGTGCGCGGCACCGCAACCGCAACCATCTCGCGTTCTATACTTCTGCTTAATAATAATAATATACAAATACGATTTCGCGTAAAACCCATTTAAATCTTCTAACCGACAAACAATAATACAGGGGATGGGGGGGGCAATATTATAATAATAATAATATGATATGTATATTATGCCGATAACCGATGAATAGATAATATTCACAACAGCAATTCCGAACGGATCCGGCCATCATCGCAGCATGTGTACCACCACCCCTACCGATATTTATAAGTACGTCGCTCTGATTGTTATAGTATTCGTTTCGTCCTCTTTTGTACATACCTATCTGTAGAAATCGAGTCGTGTGCTGTGCTCGCACTAGCAGCAGTGCGCTGGCCGGTAAAAGAAAAAAATAATCGAACCGCATACGCGTAGGCCGTATAGTCGTATTATAGTGAAGGTGGTGGAGGCGTCGGCCGCGGCGGCTGTCTGCCGCCCGCAGTAGCCAGCCGGTATTGAGGCATATATATATATAGGTACCGCGGGTAGGGTAGGCGGGTAGGCAACTACGAAAGGTACCTTTCGGCGGGTAGGTCACACACACACACACACACACACTCAATATTATTTGTAATATCACAGATTATAATGTGTGGTAATATCGTATGCGCTCATATTATGTATTATATTATTATTGTGTGTACTTTCTGGCGGGAAAAAAAAAATAAAACGACCGGCAAAGAATAAAAGATGATAATATTCGAGGAAACAATACCCGCCGACGCTCTGCTGATCTCGTGGTCGGATCTCGCTCAAGGTCTGTCGCAAAACGTCCGTAGTACCTACGTCTATTTTATCGTACACGCATGCGTACACATTTTAATAATATTATATACGGCGCGCATAGTGTTATTGTGTTATTCGATACCGTGAGTCCTCGACCGTAAATCGTACATCCATATCGTATATAATATCATTACAATGTATCTATGACCTAACCTTATACATTATATTATTAGGTACCTATAAAATGAGCGTAGGAAGGTAGCTACTGCCGCGTCTGTTAGGAATTTTATGTGCGAAGTGATTGATTTGTCGTTTGGGGGGGGGGTGGTGGCAACTTGGGCATTTGCCCTAGTCTAATATTATTACATCGACTTTAAGTCGGCACATTTGCCTAAAAATTATAAGAAGTTTAATTTTTAATGAATATAATATCCATATAGTATTATATATTTGATAATTCAAAATCCGACATGTGACCTTCAAATACCTAACAAATTAAATCCCCTACCTCTACACCTATTATAACACTATGCCGTGTGAATCTGCGTGAAAAAATTTTGTGTTTGCAATTCGGTGGGTAGTTGCCCTAGTCTAACAAAAAATGAAATGACGCCACTGGATTTAAATAGTGATTTTTAAATGCTTCACGAGCTTAATTAAGTTTTTATAACGCTGATAAATCTAATAATCAACTGTTATTATTATTGTTTTTTCTGTATTCAACATTTAAACCTTTATTTCTATTTTTTTTTTTTCATAATCTGAAGTAGCTGAACATTTTTTAAAAAGTATATTGCACAAAATAACTGTTAAATGCCTTGAGACCATTAAACAATATACCTAGGTTTATTTTATTTATCGATATTGCCATATTGGCTTGTACGAGTTGAGTAAAACAAAAAGAAGTTAAAAAACTAATTTTTTTCTTCAAAAATAGATCCAAAAACCACCATTAAAAATTAATATCTATTCAGTTGAACTGATCAGTCTGTTACACTTACACATACTATACAAATGATATATTACCTACCTGCATTGCAGATGTGTTCTCGTCCGTCATGCACAATTCGGAATTCGGAGAATCGCATACATTTACAGCTGCAGTCGTGAGGCGCCGTCTCGTTTTCGATGGGGGTGAGCATAAAGTGTTTTAAATATTTCCGACACATTTTAACACAAAAACTAATATAGCTACCAAAAATGTATAGTTTAAGCCCACAATACGGTGAAAATATGGTCCTCAAAAGAAAGAAACTCCGTCCAAACCGCCGATGAGTACGCAGAAAACGCAGTACAGGCGTACAAACACACGCATCTTGTTCATGTTATCTCTTTGGAATTTGGACGACGGTAATATCTTATCACTAGGTACTATATAGGTATATTATGTATTAATAATAAGAATTAAAGGCGGGTTTCCACTACATACGTGTACGTGCATAAAAATACTTTTCTGTGATTGGTTGGAACGTATAAACTTTCTGGTATACCAAAAGCTTACCATGTATACCAACCAATCACAGAAAAGAATTTTCTATGCACGTACACGTATGTAGTGGAAACCCGCCTTAAAAAGTACCCAAGGTACCTGGCCTACCACAATTTTGCTATTATAAATTATAATATATTATTTTCCGGTCGATTGTCGAATATGGTGTACCTAGGTACGATAAGACGACGACGATGACGACGAAAAACGTGAGTGCATTTTTCGTTTGCGTGCGTTTTTACTAGGTAATATAATAATAATTAAATTCGGGATAAAAAAACAAAACTGGTTATCGGCATCACACATACGCGCTCCATCCTTTCGGAAAAACTAATTTACTCGGACACAATGAGCGTGTGGTACCTACGAGACACGAGTTGGCGGCGACGGCAGGTTTCTTATCTATATATTATACGAGAAACGATTGTGTGATTTGTATACCTAAACTACACGTATACACAACACCGTAACCGTGTAATTACATTGAAATAATAATATAATTATTTTACGACTAATCATCGACGTGCAGGCGACGACGGCGACGTAGCTCCTCTCCTTTCAATCACAGCGCAGATCACAATATTATTAAAATACCTAATACATTTTTATTTCAAATACTTACCTGAAAAGAAATACTGTAATTATAGTGATATTACTTATTCGTTACTTGTTAGGTATATTTATGAATTTATGATGGCTTTATTTCTAAAACTTGATATCGTATTGATGGAGCAAAATGTCTAATCGCCTACCCTTAACATATTATGGACTAAATATCATAATGGATAATATCAAAAGGGATCAAAAGACTGCTATTGGACGGAGATGGACGGTTACTTTAATAATAATTAATTCAAAGCCGGATAACTTTTGTTTTAAATTTTTTTCATTTTTTTTGTCGTTTATTTTTTCTCTCAAAGTCTTACAACAAATTCACCATAAACAATAATTCAACTTTTTATCACTCACATTTTTTTATATTAATAATATTTAATATCGCACGTACAAATCGTTATAATAATAATAATAAATATATAGTTTATAACTATTGATAGTTGATACACATTATGTATATAGTATATTATTTTATGTGTGTATATATATTACATTATTATAATATCGTCGCGGCGGTTCCGTTTCCGTTTCATCACATTCATTTTATAAATAAATAAAAAAAAAAAAAATCATTACGTGTGCAATTATAATAATTTATTTACACACAATCACAAACAGTACACAAAAACACGCAGTACAAATAATATCATATATACATAATATAAATTATTGTTTTAATTAATATACTTATACGTATATTTGTATATTATACATATTATATATAAATATATATATATATGTTTACATACAAAATAATATATATACATAAATAATGTTGTATTATATGTTTATTATAATATATAATAATTAATTTTTATTTACATAATATTATTATTATATTTGGACAGGACAAAAGGGTAATTATTTAACAATATATTATACTCTTACGCTATAGGAACCTAAATTAAATTTAAAGGGCACAATAAATTAAATGCCGTAATTATAATATGTATAGATATATGATGGGGTAGTTGCATAGTCATTATAATAACTTTTATCATGGTTCGACGATAAATATTGGTAATTATTTTTTAATAATTAATAATTAGTAATTACTATCGTTTAAAGTTGTCCTATCGTTAATCGAGTGGAAAATGTCACCCAGAAATCTTTAACGAAGATACGTAATTCAAGTTATTTGTAGGTTGTAGCTATAGATTACCACCAGTAAAGAGAATTTGTCGCCCATTTATAATTGTTGTCAACTAGTTTTGAATTTTTTTTTCTTTTATGATACACTCGTGGAGTGAATAAACTGACTAAATTAATAGGTAAACAAAAATATAATGAGAATACAACCACCTCATTTTGATTATTTAAATTTAATACACAAAAAGACCGTTATTTTTACAGAAAAAAATCTAAAATTTACTTTTAATGTTCATAACATTGACACATTGTATAAATTTAAAATAAATTACAGTCATTTTCTCAAAAGGCGGCCACAAACAAATTAATATTAACATTTTCTAACCACTGCAGGTTTAATAATCTATTCTTTAGTGAGTTTTTTTAAATCAATGTAAAAAAAAATACATGTTGAATCTATTGATAACCGTCACAATGTATTACGTGAATTTAATTTTTATTCTATATGTATTTAAAAAGTACGCATGTATATTTTTTCCAGATAAAAGCTATAAAATGAATAAATTAAAATTTGAAAAAAAAAAACAAAGCATAAAATCAAAATGAAGACTAGGTATAATATAATACAAAATTACAATAAAAATTAATAACAAAATCAACAAAAATGTACACAACATATACCACAAATAAAAATTTTAGTTGGGAAAAGGGGTACATTAATTTTCAATTTAATGTGCAAATAAAAATTTGTTACGATTATAATAAAATTAATAATTATTGAGAAAATATACAGAAGTACAAAATATTTATTCATTAGGTACTTACAATTATAATCTAAAATAATAATATTATTTTTATTTTTATCAAATATGAGGTAATACTGAATACAAAATTGGAATTATAACATTTGTTATATTTTTGGAATGGTATAAATATATATTTATATATATGTATATAAAAAACACACTATTTTGGAGCAATATATTATTATATTATTCTGTTATTCGATAATTTATTTATTTATGTGCATTAACTAGAGCGGTGCCAAAAGCAGTGATCAAATGAAAAACAATAAATCATGAATACAAAAAAAAAAAACTAAATTAAAATTAACTCAGTCTTATAGAATAGGTTGAAATATATTTGAATTAAAAGTACATATCAAGGGCAAAGAATGGTAGAAAATTTGGACGGATATATGAAAAAAAAAATGCTTATATTTAAGATTGTTGAAAAGCAACCGAAAATGTAGGTTTTAATGTTTTATTTTTGGAGTAAGTAGTATTGGTAACATCTCATTGGCAAGAACTAGGCAATAGATATGTTAATTTATTACTATATTTTATGTGTATTTATATTATGGTTATCCTATCTATATAAATCGTCTTATTTCTACCATTTATTTTATAAATTTTGTTTAAACATTTATGTATTATTATTATTATAATTAAATTTTTTTTTGTATATTAAAAAAAAATCTTACATTCTACATACCACAATGTATAAAATTGCTAAAAATTAGCGAACCCCATCGAACCACTCATACTCGGCATTGAGCAATTATCTTGACCGTTTTTTTGATTAATGGCCCCTAATTACTTCTCTACCATCATGAAATTGTGCACTTGTTCCAATTTATATGCCAATCGCTGTTTTTGAGAAAATTCGTCTTCTTCGAGTGTTACCATTAGCTGTTCATTGTACTTGGCTGCGTACATGTAGAGTTCATACAAAGCACAATTGGTATTAAATTCAGTCATGTGTATCCTTGATTCTTCGGCAAGCATAGCATTCATGTCCTGATCCGATATTGCTGGCATGATTTTAATGTCTGAATAATAACGATCTACCCAGTCTTTGTACACCGGAATATCCTTGGCATAAAGTAATTTTGAGCTTGGTGAATCTTTACCGAGTCGGTGATCGGAAGTCGAACATGAGTCCATGAATGTTTGAGCAACAACTGATAGACATGAGTCAACTATGTTGGACTTATGTATATCAAAAACAAAGTTGGGATTTTTGATAAGATTCACCCAAAAACGTAAAGGAAGACTGTTGCTTTTCCATGTATGTACGACTTCATGATCAGAGATACCATGCTGAAGTGCTTGATCATCAAGAAAATCAAACATGTATTTAATAGCCAAAGGCAGAGCACTTCCTCTGTGCGCGGTACTGAAAATTGTTTCAAATAAATCGTCAACAAACTTTTGTAGAGTACCCTTGGTAGCTAGCAAACGCGTAAGATATATTTCTGATACCATTTTATTACCACGTTCACCTTCTTTTTGTGCATCGTTGTCATGATGTTTGACTAAATGCCAACATTTGAGACCTCCATCCTGGTCATTGTTCAGTGGCGAAGTAGCCCTGCTATATGGTGGGCTATCATAGTTGAATTTCGTTAAATTTAAAGTTTCATATTTGTGTTTGTCCATACGGTCCGAAAGTATTGATAAGTTGTAGGTTGACATTTGTTTGACGGAAACCAAGTTCAGATATGCGCCATCTGGAACCATATAATGATGTAAAGTGTTCCGTTTCTTCCATTCTCCTTCCACTTTTGTTGTTGAGTCTTCATCGTATAGAATTAAACGACCAGAGGTGCCTGTTCTCCATTCAACGTCGAGTTCACATGTCCGAGGTCGTTGACTACAAGGCATCGCTCGATAGATAGTATCCAATGCTTTTTCCTTTACTTGTGAAATTGTATCACAGTCTAATACTTTAACCGGTATATTTTCAGTATTTGGGTCGAGTCCAGTGACGAAAGCAGTCTGTTGGGAAATCGAAACATATACGGTCATTGGAATAAAATCTATTGATTGTCTAATCAGTTTCTCTTCACTCAACGAATACCTTGCTTCAGAAGTAATTGCATCAACTGGTCCTTTATCGACTTGTTGTTTCATTGCTCTAAACAATAAATATAGAGGTTCTCCTGCACATTCCCTTAAAAATTTGTACAATAGAAAAGTAAACCACGATGATAACATTTTTTCTGCAACACTTTCTGTACGTCTCAAGAGCAATTTTGGATGGCTATTACCTTCCATGCATTTTTCAATTAGTTCGGCAAGTAAAGTCTTCAATATATCTGTACAGTATTCCATTTTGCTTTGCAATGACACCATAATTAAAGAAGCTACATTTACTCTGTCTCTCATTGAAAAATAACGATTACTCTCCAAAGTTCTTATAAACAATAATAAAAATGTCTTGTTTAATATTAATTGACCGAATAAACGGATACCTTTTTCTTTTCGGATTAATTCTGGTTTTTCTCGTTGGAGCACTCCGTGGTCTTCCATATTCGGGAACAAAATTTTCATTGAATATGTACGATAATCCAAAAATGGAATACCACCAGAAGTAAGATCACCAGCTATATCTGTTATTTCTGTTTGAAGTTCAGCAAATGCCTCTTTGCACTCGGCCGCTACACGTAGTTCTAATATGTCCATCTGTTCTTGCATATTTTTTAAGACACGACTACTTTCAGTCGATTTGCGGCGATATGCGATCAAAAAGGCGATGAAAATAATAACAATTATAGCCATACCAATGATACCTCCAAAGAGAGCAGGATTCGTCAAAGGACTATTAACTTCAGATTGAGCATAGCTGAGTTTTCCTATGTTAAACTTCAGACTAGACCCAACTGTTACAATGACATCTGGAAGTTCCTGAGAGCTAGCTAACCGAAAATCATCAGAAACTGCTAATGGCTGAATAGGTGGTGGTTTGCAGGTGAGTTGATTTCGAGACAAAGAAGTCACGTTACAGTAACTTGTCCCAATTTGCACTGTAACGTCAGTTTCTTGGCAAGCTCGATCCAAGTAATGGCCATTTATAGTTAAATAATCACTTTTGTAATATTTTATGTTTTCCCCTTGGACATCCTCAAATTTTGTGTAATTTGGATCTGGGTAAAGTAAGAATTTGGAAAATCCTGTTTTTGATGATATATTTTGAACACTTGTTACATTGTCCATTTCAAATCCATAATCCAATTCTATAGGTGGGTTAGAAGAATTAGCTTGAATTCGTTGAAGAGGTGTAACTTTAGGTGACTCGCATATTAAGTTAGAATTGCTTAGAACAAAACAATCCCCAAAATATGTATTATTCATATAATAAACATACAAACGGGGAGTTTGAACAAATGCAAAATTTTTACCATTTACTGAAACTTTTATACCACCAGATACAATGCCTTTGGGAACCTTTACTTGGCTGGGAGAACCTGATTCGACTGATTCAACACTAGGATCATCAGTGTATTCATATGTTTGGCGATCAAAATTTCTTTCAGACTTATCGAATAACATTTTTATTTTTCCAACCCTTTGAGCATCAGAAGCACTTGTAATACAAGTAGTTTCAGAAAATGTACTATTGACGACAATACATGGTAAAGAATTTTCGAAGAATACTTGAATATTACTTCCAGCATTCATGAACTTTCCTACAATTTTAAGAGTTGTTCCGCCAGATTTTGGACCATAACCAGGATAAAAACTATTTATGATGGGATCGACAAAATGATAATTTGTTTTAGATTCACCTCTGAATCCTTCTACTTGAACCACAATTGGACCTTCTCTTATATCTTCACTGCCCGGCCCATCAACTCTACATACTATTTTTCTGGTAGTTTCATACAAATGAGCGTATGGAGCACACCGTAATCCAGCCACAGTAACACCACTATATATGTCATTGAAACTTTTTCCTAAATTTTTTCCGATAATCGTAATATTGGTGTGACCTTCCCACGGTCCAGCAAGTGGCCAAAATGATGTTATTTGAAGATTCGGACAAGTCTTGTTTCGATTGAGCCACGTAACAACTGCCCTGTCACATTGATCTATAACTTCACAACTATTAGTGGCTTGACACCATCCACATTTAAACTTTTCGGGTAATGCTAAACACATACCACAGTCATCAGCCATATCACTACATCTATAAATGACAACATGAATATCATGCGGATTATCCAATGGCTTAGATCCTCCCCAAATAACAGCAAAAGTTGCCGTGATATTAGAAAAATGTGAATTATAACTAAACTCCATCGTTTCACAATATATGGTGTCCGCTACTAATGCAGCATTTACACTCGAAACACGACCCTCTATATTAAATTGGCATACAAAACGTGTTTGAGCAATAAACTGGCCAATAATGTGTACCTTAACTCGGATTGGTTTTTTAATACCGGAAGGTACCAAAATTTCAGTACTTCCTGTATCAGATCCATTAATTGTTGGACAAAATGATGGTCCACTTCGGAAACTTGGACCAACACGATTTACACCAGTAACTAAAATATCATTTCTACAATTTTCTGCCGTGTCATGCGTACATCTATGAGCTTCAGCACACCAATCACAAGGAAACGAAGAATTTACACATTGTGTACACGACGTGTAAGTACTACAATCAAAAAATGTGAAATTAGTGGCTACAAAGTTTGGTCCCTTGGCTGTTTTGACAGATAATTTTGTAGTGAAATGATGTTGGTTGGCTGGTATAAAAGGTAGTAAATCTGTTCGTGGTGTTGTACAGTTGACGCCAAATGATTTTCTAGTAGCATTTGTTATCAACACTTTATCAAACACTGAAAATGCACAGTAAAATGGACCTTCAAGCAATGGCAAGTTATCAATAACTAATTCCAATGTTCTCGCTGTGGTCTTTTGAAGTTGACTTGGTGTAACAGAAGCAATTGTTGTGCACTTACCACTTTTATATGGTATCCAATATAATGGATCATTTGCTGCATCTTCGCAATTTGAGCGTAAGCTGCATTTATTTTCTAATGAACACCATCCACAATAAGGATCCTTTGCAGCCAAACAATCTAAACATGATGAATACATATGACATTCTTGAACTTTAATCATAGAAACTCTGTTTCTAGTCATTGCATACAGATGCATTTGTTGAGGATCAACTATTAAATCTTGATTGATTGGAGAGTTTTCTTGAATAACTATATCTCCATATTCAATAGCTTTTACAGAACTTTCAACTACTATTTTTTTGACATGACCATTATTAGTCCCAACAAATACAACCGTAAAATCACCAGTAGAAGTTGCAGTTACTGCAGTAAGACGAGTATTGAATGTTAGAACTGGAATAGCAGTCATAGGTGAATCACCTCCTAAAGGAGTATTGACATCCATACCACAAAAATCTTCGGTAATTGTCTGAAGCTTGGTTCCAACGCATGCATGGCTTGGTGATATAAAGTCCAGACCTCGATTCCCTTTGCCACTGAAGCATGCATTAATATTTTGTAAAAATTTTCTTCGTATTGCTTTTAATGAATAAACACATAGTGCACTTTGGTCATTAGGTTTGTTTTTCAACTCACTTTCGCTTTGATTACTGCTTGAAAATACGGCAAATAAAACGTCATCTTGAGGCGTAATACCAAGATCTGTAGCCAAGTCTGAGCCAATTTTACCCACATACCCAGCTTGTACTAAATTATACGACTGATCTTTACTAGTACACTCCAATGGAATTTCTGTGTAAGAATAATAACTTTTATCTTCATGGCATAATCTTACCATTTTAGATATGTATGGAGAAGGAGATGTTACACTACGCATTTGAGTTGTTAAAAAGTAACTGAAAGTTTCAGAACTAAAACCATAAACATAATTAATGAGATATCGTTCACGGTTCAGGGTATTTACATATACCCGAGTACCAGAAATTACTCCAACGTGAGCAATATTTAACATATTTTGACTATCTAAACTTCTAGAAGATATAGCTGGAACATCGGAACGATAAGGGGAATTTCCGGTAAATGTAACTCCAATATACATCACTTGTGTCATAGGTGGATTTGGAGGTCCTGGTGCAATAAAAGCAATAGTAGATGCTTCCATATTATTTGCAACCACTGCTTCTTTAACTAATTGTACTGTATCAGATATGTTATTTAAATTTCGAACTGTACACATGCCTTGTGAAACTGATCCACAAGTGATTATTCTAGATGTAGTATAATCGATAACAAGTACTTTATTTACATTATCAGTTAAGTTTTTAATAGTGGAGTTAGGACACATATTGGCCCCACATTCAAAAGAATCCTCAATGGGGCCAGTAACCACTTGATTAGTTACATTGAGATCAGGTGTAAGTTGATATAGATGATTGATGGCACCCACAAATAAGCGCCCAGTATTCTTGTCAATGACAAGATTGTTGAACATTGGCGTCGAATCATCATCTTTGAATATTTTTATTATATTGGAATGACTATAACTTACACTTAGACATGCCAAATAAAAAAGTGTTACCCACAGACGATGGGTGGTCTGCATTGTACGACGTCTGGTTTTTCCAGTACATGGGAATATGGAAGACATATGTTGATAGATGACTATATAGACAGTCTATTCCTAAAACAAAAATAAGTAAATAACATTAGAACTAAAATTAACACTTCGCAATAAAGTCATTAAAAGACTGAGAGATTCATTGTAAAGTAAACACTCATTTCTTTGAAAAGTATTAACATTATTGGATAAAATATTTTTTATTATTTTTTTTTATTTTATTAACAAAAAATTAAGATTTTCTACATAAGAATAGAATTAGGAAGGAGTAATTAATTGATTACACTAAAGATTTTAAAAATGTATAGCTTATGCGTGTTCTTTGGTGGCAATCATCCGATACACACACATTATCACTTTCGTTCTCACCATTATACACATTTTTAAATTTTTAGTAATAAATATTAAAATAATATGTTAATTTTTTTTTTTTAATAAACGGTAATAATATTATAAATAACATAAATATTAAACCATCACTAACATACATGGTCTAGTATTGCATAACGAAATATTCAAGACGCGCTTAGCGCGGTCGTCTTAACTGTAAAACTGTCGATGCGGCATTGGTTATATTAAATTTTAATTATGAATTACGACTACAGATTAATTCTCAACCCATCTTACCTATTAACATTGTAAATACAAATAAATACCTACAATAGTTGTACCTGAAACCCAATTTGGGTTCACCCAACAACACATGAAATACACAAACTTGTGACGCTAAATCGATTCCCCCCTCACAAAAAAAAGTATGACATGATGGCCTACTTTTCAAGCTTAAAACATTTCTCTCATCCGTATACGTCCTTATACTACCTGCTTATTAAATTCTATCTATCAAAACAAATAAAATATGAATATAATATGTACATCATTTTGGGGGTACCCTGCTATTCTTGCCACTTCGCAACATACTTTAACTAATTATCAACTCGTTTAAAATTACCAAAATTCTCAGAAATATATTCTACTTCAAAATATAAGATTAAATATGTTTGCTGACATTAAAAAATGTTAACATTTTGTAGGTATGTATGTTTACTTTTAAAAGAATCACTCTTAATAACAATTATAAACACAATCATACCTATTCCCATCAAAACTTATTTTTAATAAATAGGTAATAACTAATAATAAACATTAAATTTATACTTAATATATAAGAAGAATATAATTCTTTTAAGAATGTTGATAATTAATGTAAATAATTGATTATAATTGAGTATGCATACACAACAGCTAAAAATAATGTAATATACTATGATTATAAAACAAAACTAATATAAGTTAGATCCATTTTAGTTTTTTGTTTTGATTTTTAACAGATCCTTAATACAATAATTCCCTGATTGTAAATTTATTAGATATAAACTTGTAATGTTTAAATGTAAATACCTAGTCTAAATAATGCACAAAATATTAAGTTGAAATCAAACATGTGTATTTGCAGTTGGAATTTATACATTTAAATCCAAATTCTTAATTCAGTCAATCATTCTGTTGCCCAAGATAATTTGTTTTGATAGATTTAAAATTAATTTACACTATTTCATTTGAAATTAAATAATAACGAACAATTTTTTTTTTTAAATTGAATAAATAAAAACAAATTTACATAGGCGCATATCAAATTCATACAATTTGTTCAAGTAAAATTTTTTTATCTACTTATATGTTTTAAAACAAGTTTATGAATTTGAAAAAAAACTTTTATTTATTTAGTGCCTACTAACTAATTTTTAAAATTGAAAAATTAAAAAAATTCTTTGCTTGGGTACAGATTATATTCTAAAATTTTGTAGTTATCACAAAAATATTGTTAATATTATTATTAATATTGTTATCTAGTAATATAACATTTATTAAATATTATCGGTATGCTTATCATCTGAAATTATGAAGTACTCAATTCATCTATTTTTTTTAAAATATGATTGAAAATAGTTTGCTCATTTTAAAATTTTGAATATAAATTTCAAACTATACCACAAGTCCACAAATCATAAATATGGTATTACAAAATTATCTTTTTAGTATGATTTAAGAATGCTGTAAGAATATTGTTTGATACAATATTAAATAAATACCTACAAGAAAACATATAGGTATGATGTTTAAACGTAAATACAAAGGGAGAGTATGACAGATGTCACTTTTACTTCCTGAATCATGAGCTATTAAAGTAGATTCTTTAAAACTTATTCTTTTATTACTTAGTTTTAAGTGCACTAGACAAAAAAAAACGTTTGATAGTTATAACTCATAACAATAACTAAATTTGAGACTAAGTGTTATTGTTTAATCCTAAAAATATAACTTCCAAATTTATAACAAAAGAAATAGGTAACTTAAATAAAAGTAGATTCATTACCAGGGTCAGCATGTTTTCAGACATACAATACAAAACTTTAATGAATCAAATGAGATTTTTTTTTGGTATGTATTGTACAAATTATAAAATCAAATGAACTTAAAATCAGTCACCTCGGTCTTATATCACTATTTAACTTAATTTTTTATTTCATTATACTACTACATTTCATTGTTACTTTTGATTTAAACTATACTAATTATATACAAAATAAATATCATGGCTATTAATATATAATAATATTAATATATATATATATATATATATATAATATATTAAGGAATTGAAATATGTTAAATTTAAAAATTAACATCAGTTATTATTATTATTATTGAATATTGTTAACTTGTCATAAATATCTCACTTTGATGACACAACACTAACAAAAAATGATTTTTATTATCTCATACCGTTCACTATATTTTACTATTTGTAATTACCTATCATATTTTATTTTTATTAATTGTTAGTTGTTACTGACAGCCATTAAACACTTGTTGGTTATATTAACACTCTAATACTCATATTGCAGTGATATTGTCATTTTTCAATCTTACTACTGTTTCTCATCATTAAATCCTTGATTCACCAGTTTATTACCTACTTATAAAAAATTCTATTGTATACCAACCATCAAAAATAATTAATTTTATACATTATTCTCTAAATATTTCTTTTATAAATGTTGTATCAATAATTGCAGAAATAAAAATAATTTATTTAGGAAATGATAAATTCTTACTTAGCATTTAAAAAAATATATTATTACATTTAGAACAAAACCACAATTAGGCACTATAATGTTATATAATATAATCAATCATAATTAACTGTATCTTTACTACATTACTACCTATATTAACAATAAAAGAAATATATAAATTATAAATTTTAATTAAGTACCTATATTATTATTTTAGGTACCTAACTCAATATCATACAAATATTATTGTTAATTATCATTGGATAACTATACTTCAGTATATAAAATTAATTTAAAACAAGATAAGTATATTATTGATACATTATGACTTAGAATTGTCGTAGTTTTCTTCAAAATAATCCTAATTAAATATTCATTGATGAAAGCTTTTATAAGGTCTAGTCATATTCTCTTTTAATAAACATAAATATATTTTGTCTAATACATCTTTAACTCTTTAAATAAATAACAACAAGATCACAGGTAGATATGATAGTGTAGCTAGTCAAGTTGATAGCCAATATTCACAAGAACTAGAAGAAAATATATTGTACTAAGCTTATTCATAGTCTGATTAGTATGAGAGGTTATCTTGTGAGTGAACTCTAAATTTTAGATTGGTAAATGTATCATAATTATAAAATAAATTATTTATAATAAGCTATAACCTACAGTTGGTAGTTATTGTGTTATTTACCAAATTTACATTTGTTATTTATATACTAAATAAATATCTACCTAATTAAAATGTATATTTTACAATATATCAAACATATTATTTGATCTGATGTAAGATGAATAATTTATAATTGGTAATTAATTAGGTAATTAGATATTTAAAATCATAGGTACAATATATAACTTAATAATACCCACCAATACCTTATAAAAAGTGGGAGTATATATTTCAAAAGATAGGTACTCAGATACCTATTTAATATATTACCTGTGCCTAAAAAGTATTAAAAAGAAAAATAACTGTTATTCATTTATTTTTATAGAAGGATACATTAATTATCTGCTTTAATCATTTTAATAAATAATATTATTAATCAAATTAATTAGTTAGCATCAATATAGGTATTAATTAATAGATTATCTACTTTATTAAGTTACTTAGGTACTTATTGTTAAATAGGTAACATAAGTTTTTGTAATTGTTTACTTTTTTTTAACTATTATATGAAATTATAAAGTTCTTACTAAATATATATCAATACATTCTTAAAATGTTCGGTTACCTAGTGCCTGATAACGCTAACCGGAAGAATTTATCATGAGTTAACCGATAGAATTCAACGGTTAGTCTTAACCTACACTTAACCGGACATTGTAAGAACGGCCCATAACCTATTAAAATATTGGGTTAAATTAAAATTTTTATCTTGGTTGTATTAGTGTTTATACATTTACAATTTACCAGAAAAATGAAATCACTTAGTGCTTACAATGTAAAAACGTAAATTTTAAAACTATTTAGATAGTCAAATAAATTTTAAAATTAATCTATCAATAATAATCAATGATATAACATATCTATATTGTGTTCAAAAAGATTTTGATTATGACACGCATAGCATGCCAGGAATAACAATTTTACTTTAGGAGGAGATAAGTATTATCATACTATGTTCATATACCTAATAGCATATGCCAACCATTATCATAAACTTCTTGAAAATGTTAAATAACTAATAGTAAAATTGGATTAATAAGGATGTTTTTTTTTTGTAATAGGATGAGCCCAATATAAATTTAGATATTAGGTAATAAAAGCATGTAACATGATAAATTATAAAACAAGGCTGCCCTAACCCAAGCCCGTCAACACATTAGAATTGGCCCACCAAGAATCTATTCTATTTTTTAACTATTATAAATCTATTTTTTTTAAATTTTTTTGATTATTTTATTTCATAGGTAGGTACGCTGCTTCCAAATAAATTGGGTAACCTTGTTATAAAACTTCAATATAGTGATACACACTTCATAAATAGGGACTGGTTTAATCCTATAATAGGAACAACAAATCTTCCTTTTAGAATTTAACATTACTAAACTAAATAGGTACCAGCTACAATTGATTTTAAATATTTTATGATGTTAGGTATATGAACAGTTAACATTTTATTATTTAAATATTTTAAATTTACCTAATGTAAGTAGAAAATAATAACTAACTTGGATTAAAATATGTATAACTACATACTTTTATTGAGGTATCTACTAAAATGAATTTAAAGAATTTTAGAAATATCAAAATCTTTAGCAATAATTAATTAATTAATAACATAATAAATAAAATATTACGAACTATACTTTATAACAACATAATATATACATGAAATTATATGAAATAAAAATACGCTAAAGTACACTTTTAAAAGTGTAGGATGTAAAGTATAAGACAAAACCTTCTAAAGCAGTGTTGAACATCTGAGTATCTGACATGGTAAGGATAGTATATTATGTTTAGTTATATTATACCTAATAGGTTATATATCACAAAGTAGTGATAAGATTATTGATTAAGTTTAGATGTCATTAAGAAGCTTGCTGATGTTAAATACACATTTAATATCACAGTCTTACTAACACATACCATAAAAAAATTGTACATTCAGAATAATCCCTTTTAATCTATTATTTTTAATATCAGACAGAAATTATCCAAAATCAAATTTACAACAAAAAATAATAACCAATGACCCACTAGGCATTTATTTATATTTTAATTTTTAAACAAAAGTATTGAGTATTTTAAATTGTACAAAGAAAAAAATTTACAATTGACACAAAATGCTCATAATATGTTCTAAAATTAAAATATCAGTCATTGGATAATATTCTAGCGAAGTTATAAAAGGTTAGGTTAATATTAGGTAAAATGGATTCTTCTGAATATACAATTTGCTATGTTAAATATTAGTAAGACAGATGAATAACAAATGAGGGTAAGTTACTCTCTTAACTCAAGATCATTGGTGGAGTAAAACAAAAAAATGTAGAAATTATTTGTAGTTTACCATCTAACTCATCTAAGTTACATTCTTACACTAGATGAAATTGAGCTATTAAGCAAGATACCTATTTCTTTCTGATGTTGGTAAAACACAACCGTCAAAACGAATAAAATATGACGCAACACTGCAACAGTATGATTATACGGTACACATATCTAATAAATACTGTGTAGTGATTTAATGTATTTAAGTAATGTTAGTTAGGTATTTAAACACTATTTTTTTAACACCTATCTTTCTAATTCTCTTTTTTAATTACTTTAAATAACATTTTTAAGTATTGAATACAATCATTATTCCATTTAAAACAATTCACAATTACCTACCTATTAATTTAATCCAATTATATTTTTTTGTTATCCTAAGGTCGGTGTAAGATAATAGACATTATTTATAACTAGTAACTACCCATAAAATATAAATTATTGACTATTAATTTAAAATAGTTTGTCAAATATTAATGCAATGAAACTATGATTATGAATTATGATTAGGGGTTTATGCGGTTATTTTGATATCCATAATACGTAACCGTGCTTTAGGTTACTATTGCTTATCATACTGAGTTCATTTTTTTACATGTAAATATTTAATAATATTTGAGCAGATACCTCTATCTGATAATTGCTCATAAAATACAATTTTAATTTGATATTCGAGACTTTGGTAGTACCTTACATACTTTTTATTTAATGAGTACTTAAGTTCCTATAAGAGTAGAATAGGAATACTTTTCAAAAGTATTTTCTACAACACGGCTAATTTCACAGATCGGCACCGCAGCCGCCACAACGCGGGCAGCGCACCACTACGATGCGATTGTTTTCGCACGTCGTGAGCGGTTCTCAAGACCTTTCTCTCGGCGGGGATCGTGGAAACCGCCAACTGGGGCAGGAGCTACACAAAAAAACATTTTCAAACCTAACATCCCTAGCCTGCCTTAGAGTGACTTGATAATATCTCTCTATCAAGGCACTCTAGCCTGCCTGACTGCAACTGCCTACGAGCGAATTTACAATATAGACAACTATGATAAACAACGATAATCCACGTACCTCGTGCCCGGAAAACGGCATGGCGCGTCCGTATTATCAAGACATGGCGGTCGAGTAACAGATACCGCGGAAAACGGACGGACGGACGGAGGTGATCACGACGGACTTCTCTTCTCTTAGACGTTGACGATCGTCGGCGAATGACTACAGCGTCGGTTAACGGCGATTATCGACGATGGTAATAACGCCACTGCGTCCGGCAGCATCGCGTTCACGCGCACAAGAACGAACCGATCTAATCGACGGCGAGACCGTTCACGTTTGTTCAATGGACACCGGCGAGCTGCTGCGGCTATGGCGAGTTCGAAACGACACGAAACGTCATCTCACAACTTTCCCCGAGCAGCAGCAGACCATATTGTATCACGACACGAAAACACACGACGGAATCGGCGAAAAAACAATAATATACACGACACGCGCGCGGACTATAAACCACAAAAACAAAACAAAAATACACTATTATTATTATTAGTTATGTATCACAATAATATCGACGCACAATAATATTATTATTACTACTACCACTACTGCTGCTGCTGTACACAAAACGATCTATCGGTGGAAAAATAATCGAAAAAAAATAATAATAATCGTGTATATAAAAAAAAAAAAAAAAACTGTTTTTTAGCTGTACCGCCGTTCGCGCGGCGTGTGTGCGACAACAACAATATTATTGAATAGACTGACGGAGTCGAATTACCGGAGGCGGATAACGCACACACACTGACGCACGCACAGGCACAGCGCCGATTCACGAGCTAGCGCGAGCGCGCGCACACACACACACACACACGCGCGCGCGGACAAACGTTACGGCGGCGGCGGCGGCCGGATTCTACGAACGAAAAAACACGGTCGCACACACACGCACACGAACGCCGCGCGCACACAGTCGCGCACACACACACGCACACACACACACAAACGAGAGCGTACACAAACACACGGATATGGTATACCAGTCGACTGTGCTCCGGCGGGCCCGCACTGTCAGCGCCCACAAAATTTCTCAGCTTTATCGACCAGTCGGCGGCGCTGTTGCAACCGGCAACCGCCGCCGCCGCCGCTCGCCCCACCACGTCCACGACCGCCGTCTCTCCAGACCCCCACCCACATTCGTTCGA
Organism: Aphis craccivora; assembly: GCA_009835225.1. NCBI lineage: Eukaryota > Metazoa > Arthropoda > Insecta > Hemiptera > Aphididae > Aphis > Aphis craccivora. The sequence continues at coordinate 25,986 of VUJU01000132.1, read as the reverse complement.
CGTATACCCGGCACCACATTCTTTCCTTATTTTTTTTTTTTTTTTTACGCATCTACACTGTATAATATTATACGCGCGCTCTGTCTCCGTCGCACCGCCCGTCTTTTTTCTCTGCCGGTGTGCGTCTCGCTCCTCTCTCGCGCGCGCCGTCTCTCTCTCGACGTCGTTTGTCCCTCTCGCTCGTCTGTTCGTCGTCGTTCGGTCTTTTCCTGATCTCCGCCGCCGCCGCCGCCGCCGCGGACGTCCCTTTTTGCACGCGGGCAACAGGTTAAAACGTGCACAGACTCGCGCACACCGCGGCGGACGCGCTGCTTTACATGGTTTCCAGACAACCGCCGCTGTCGTTGTACGCGACCGTCAGGTACCTACGCGAAATACTTAAAGCCCTATGGGCGGGTGGTGTACGGGGTTTTAAGGGGTGGAGGAGGAAGGAAAATTACGATTACTTATACATCATCATCATAATAATATCATCGTATTATTATGTTTTGCGTTGTCGTTCGATTCTATTTTATGGCTCGATTTGTTTTCGCAGAAAAATGTCCACGTTTGCCGGCCAGGTGGACAGACACAGAGGCGTCGTCGTCAAATCCACCATAGCCGCCACGGAACAAGAGAAATCGACGGAATTCGGTCCCAAGCTTGCGAGTAATTTTTTGCATGTTTTTCTTGTATTGTTTCAAGGACGTCGCGTCGTGTTCGGACCATTGGTTCCCAAACGCGGTCGCGGCCTCAGCGGCCCGCTTTGACGTCTATACGATATAATATTATAGTGATTGTACGTCCGGTTCAAACCGTTTGGCGGTACGCAAACTGCAGCGGACACTGCGTTACCGCGGCTACCAACGGTGCAGCTGCTGACCGTTTCCCGAACGTCGACACGCGCGTCACCAACATTGGCAGGCGACGACGGCCGTTATACTTGCTGGGAAACCGACGTGATCGAATGTCCGAGCGTGACGTGACGTGTATGTCAAAGTCAAAACGGTCGCGCGACGCGCATGGTCGTCGTCGGGTTCGGAGCATGGTCGCCGTCTCGCCGGCGACGGCGAACCGGTTCGGTTGGTGGCACCGCGTGCGCGTACTCGAGAAACGGCATTAGTGGCGGCGCCCGCGCGCTCGTCATCTCTCGCCAGCCTCTCTGCTAACACACACACACATAAAATGGAAAATAATAATAATTCATAGTATTGTACTATTGTGCATAATACAGGGTGTTTCACCGTATACACTCCCTTTATAGGCGTCAATGGATTATTTGGTTTTATCTTTTTGAAAATCGTTACCTATGAGTTATTAGTAGGTACCATTGTAGATTTACAGTTATTAAACGTTTGCATATTATGATTATTTGTTTAAAACATACGAAGAAAAAAATGCTTAAATATTTTGTTACAACAAAAATATGAGTTATCCCCTTTATAAACTCGTAACTTGTGTATAATATGTGTTTTAAATGTCGATTTTCCGAATTTCCATTAATCAAATGTTTAAGTTTTGAACTTTGGAGTCGAAGACAAATACGGTGAAACACCCAGTATATTCTGTGTGTATATTATTGTAACTGCGCTTCCCGGTGCGGTCGAGATGCTGCGCGCTCGCGTGTGTGTGTATGTCGTATGTGTGTATTTATTTCGACGAAGACCGTCTTTGACGCGTACTATTATAATATACCTATCCTCCCGCGCGCCATATGGTTCAAAAGTCACTCGTAATTCGTGTATTTTTTCATACCCGTTTGATTTTTTTTCCTCTTGGATTCGTAACGACGTCAAAACATTACGAATCGGTAACATAAACGTCCGGAAATTATTAATCCTGATGACCCTTGATAATTTTTTACCAACACGTGTCCGTTAAAATGGCATTCCGCAATATCGTGGTATTATCTGTATGACTGTGTATACATTATACATATATAGCAGCTGCCACTACGTTGTAGTGTATAATATAAGTTATTATAAGGTATGCAAATGGTTAATATTATTCTTGCGCGTTATACCTGAAATGGTTATTAAGCAAACCGTAATGATTTTTTTCTCTTGAGGAATTCGGTTTAATAATATCGAAATTGCTATGGACTAAAAACTAGTTTTCTCTTTTTACACACAGTGGCGAAAAAATGTTATTAGATTAGGTACCAATCAATACCAGCTATTTGTATAATATTTCTGATGAATATTATTTAATATATTTATCTAAATGCGTATCCTATTTGTTTTTCGTGTATACCTACGATTTTATTCTGTCAAGAAATAATATATAAACTAATCGTACTATTTTATACAGGCAATAATATGTATTATGTATGTTTTAGCGCAGGCTATAGTTCAAGTTGTTACTTGTCATAATATAGTGTTGAAGCTTAAATAAATTACCTTTTTATTATCACTTACGTTCCGTGTTAGTGTGTTACATAATAAATTGTATATGTATATCATATGCACGTCATATAGGTATATATGTATACAATATTTTATAATTATATTAATTATCTATTCAAACTATATAATGTTTAATACTTAATGTATAAATGTATATTGTATAATATAGATTACAGATTTATATTTGTATCAATATTAGAATATATACATAATATGTTGAAAAAAAAATAATATTAAAATTAAACCTATTTAATATTTTGTGATGGGGCAGATTACTTACTTTGAAGGGGCCATACCTCCTTTAAAATCATATAAGCACATTCTTCCATTTTTTTCGAAGAAACTTTATAGTTCTGCAATCTGCAATAATTGACCATGGAATTTTATTTAAAATTATATAAAATATACGAAAAATTTGTTCATATTGTTTGGTATGATACTTTTTTTTTATGATTTAAAATATAAAGAAATAATTGTTTGAAGTTTTAAATAAGTGGTTGCTCCCAAATATTCACTCTGAATCAAGTACAAGGTACAGATATCTAATACTATACATGTTCAATTATATGTAAAAGTATAATAGCAGCTGATCACTGATGGTAAATACTAATGTTGATTACGTCTATTTATATTATAATAGTCGAATATTTAATGATTAAGATAACTACATAATTATGATTTATGATTCTTTTAAGTTTGTTATAATATAATAATTCCTATATGCATGATACCTATAGCCTCGAATTGTAAAATATTCGGTTATTTCGCTGGCTCTACTGTTATGTTTGACCGATTAATGATAACTGATAAGTAATAACATTTTAATAATCGTACTTTAAGACATGAATTATACATAAGTAATATTTATGATATTTAATTATTTATACAAACATAACACATTTAAATCGTCTAATATAATAAATAACTCATTAACACGATGTGTCATTTCATGACTAATTATAACATTTCACTACCTATGTAAGTAAAATAGATTATATTATATTATATTACCTATATTATATAGGTACAAAACAGTAAAATACGTCTATGTGTAATTGTACGTATGATAATGGTATATATAAGATGTATTATCAATACTCATATTTTTCATTAGGTTAATTTATCAAAATTATAAGTGGGTCGCAGATTAATAAAAATAACTTAAATAATATTTAAAAGAGTGTAGGTACCTGGTACCTATATTATACAATATACACAATACACATCTACATTTATTTAATAATTATTATTATTTATCTAATACTTGACTTAATTAAAGGAATGCTCAGAGATTCGAAAAAATATTATTTGACAGATTCTTTTTAGTCAAATCAAATATAGATTTGTTTGGTCATTAATAATATTTTTGTAAAAAATGTTAAAGTAGTTATATTTACATTTTTTATTAGTGTATTACAATTAAAATATTTGAAAAAGTATTTTATATAATGGTAATTCGAGTGTGCTATGAACAATTATTTTTCCATATTGACAATTGACATTATTATTATAATATTGAATAGAATCCTAAGACATTAATCATAAATAATTGTGCGTTTATAAAATGTAAAAATGTTCGAATATGAATATTATTACTTTATTTTTATAATTATAAAATAGTTTCTCTAATACTGTATAATATAATATAATATAAACTATTTTTTATATTTATCACATAAATTTTATTTAATATTCAAGGTTCTGATAATCTCGCACTAATTACACATTTAAACTGCTTTTAAACATCAACATAAACATTATTGCTGTTTATACTGTACCTATACTACCATTTATAGTAGATTTAACCTGTATGTAACTATATGCTTTTAAGACTCTTAGAATAACCTTTTTTTAAGGGTTAATATTTTTATAATAAATTATACAAGTTTATTTTAAGAATCAAAAATATTTTCTTAACAGATTGTTACCTACAGAGTATAGCTGTTATATATATAATATCAATATATACAGAGGCGCCCGCAGAGAGGGGCCAGTGGGTG
>VUJU01000132.1:0-15942 GCA_009835225.1 Aphis craccivora | reverse complement strand
TCCGGTATAACTTTATTTTATTTTTTTTATACAATTTATATTGAACACTATTATAACATATTAACATTAATTGTTTTCGTTTTAAATACTAAATATTATAGTACATTACCAATGAATAAAATACATTTCAAATATTTCATATTCAAATACATTATAACAATTGTAATGTTTTAAATATAATATTCGGTTTATACTCATTATTATTACTATAATTCCTATACGCTATTAAAATTATAGCAAAACAATAGGTAATGTTTTCTTTCTGTCAAAGAAAGCTTACCAAATACTTCATTAAATGTCAAAATTATTACCTACTTATTAAATATTTTTCATGAGTGGAATATGCACAAGAATTAAAAACTAACTTAATGAGTTATAAAAACGTATATTTTGACTTACAATTAATCATAAATTTATAAAAAATAATTTATGTTTACGAGTATATGGAATTTTATACTTTATTTATTAATAATAGGGATGAGTTCTCATTTTAGTAGGTAGGATAGATACTAGTTGTTATTAATAAATAATAGCTTTGAATACAATTTTTGTTTAATACATTGATTTTGCTTTTAGGTTTTATATATTTTTATACAATTTTACTAATCATTCTTAATGAAACATTTAATAATTTATCACTTTTTAACTGCTGTTGTATTTAACTTCCTCAAAGTAAATAAAAAAATTCGTTTTTGCTATTAAGCAACAATGTTAATTTAAATTTAAAATTTAAATATTTGTACGGTATGTCTATGTTTGGTGTGAGTCCTGATGAATTACGTATATAGCATCAATCTAAAACAAATATAGCTACACATTTGTGTCGAACTGAACGAAACTGTGTCTGAACTCACTTTAATTATTATATCCCAATTATACTACCAAGACAGTAGGCAGAAATAAATTACATATGTAGTTTCAAAATTGTAGTAGGTATATATAATACTTGCGTTGAGTTATAGTACTTCATAAAAAAAAGTAATTATATGCTTTCGCTACTTCCCATTTATTTGAGGGACCGACCCTCTTATTCTCACCATTGCGTTCTGTTTTGTGTTTTGTAGGCGCCCTCTTCACTATTATACACTGTAGCCCTTGTTAACACATCTATCCGTTTCGTCTTCGATCACTCCCCTAGGTTATGTTCAACGGTGATGTAATCTCTATAATCAAAGTTTTCTGTCTCGGTTTTTCTATGCACACAACAGTTACACATTTTTTTTAAAAAACTAAACAACGAACAATTAAAAGTGCAGTTTCCGGACATTGTTAACTTTGAATACTGTTTTAAATGTTATTAATACGTACTCACAATTTGAAAAAATTTCTTTTTTATACATAATATCATATTATGTTAATATATGTTGTTGTGACGTTGACACGTTGTGTTCACTGTTCATGTACCCTGTCGCGAAATAATGCCAACTGTATGTCGTCACATAATATTATGTATCTTTTAAAATGTTTTAATACACGCTATACAATTTATGATGTACTTACCGATATATCTTTATTGTAGGTAATTACAATGCATTCAAAATAATGATTGTACTTATATGTATATGATTTATAAATATTATATATACATATATTATGATTTTTATTTAGAAATTCTATATACCTAATATAAAAATGAAATATATATTCATCTTCAATATTTGTATTGTTTTTTTTTTTATATGCGTATTGACAATGGTTTGCAATCAACTGGTACTCTGTAATGTACAATATGTATTCCAATTAGTTATATAGCAACATATTTTAAATAAAATAGTGAAAAACAAATACCGTTTTTAAGTGATTGTGTGTATTTTTTGTCAATCGCATACTCGTTCTGATTATATAATAACGGTCGTCTGAAAATTGAAGTGTATAATGTCTATGTAAATATAAGATTTAAGAACTCGTTAGAGTGTGTATACTTTTATTGTATGTACATTGTACAATTTACCCATATTTGCAGCTCGAAAAAGAAAATTGAATAATACACTTACTCACGTAGTATAATGTACGTTCCTCATGTTACCATTGCCAGTGAAAAATTCTTGAACAAACCTAAATATAAATCGATACAATTTGCAAGTTGAAATGAATGATACAATTAAAAATATGCCAACTACGAAGCTTTAATCTTATCAGCGTGGAAAGTAGATTTCAGACGTTTTCCCATTCGTGAGTAGGTATACCAATAAATTGTCGTCGCAACTCGGACGTATGCGTTAAATCTTCTCGACAGTTGTTAATTTCGAATAATAAAGATACGGGACATTTCGCAAAGTTATATTGCATTAACACAGCAAAGTCTGAAAAGTAAATCGCACTGGTGCGAGGGTTGTATATATACGTATAATAATATTATAGGTATTGTAGGTACTTTCATTTCAATATTCCATTTTACAAGACAATAACAAATTACAATCATCTTATACAGCTGCAGTTATACATTCTATTTATATTTATTTTCCGTCTGTCTCTTCTATTATGGGACGCATATGATGACGTAACGTAACCCGTGTCGAACGACAGCCCTCGATTGTTGAATGACTTTGAACAACGCGCGTAGGTAGTAGGTACCCTGTATTGTATACCTACCTATAATGTGTACGCACTTAGAAATTAGTATACTATATAGCTGGTTCATCAAGGCATTAGACAACGGTATTATTTACGCGCCAGTGGCCCTCGCTGAACGACATATATAACCTAATACCTATATTGGCTATATCATGACTCACGTACAATACAATATATATATATTATATAAGTATAAGTATTATTATACAGAGTGATCCATTTAACTTGCAACGCGAATGCTAAATGTTATTACATATAGTGTAAAATTTAAAGTTGAGACTTGAGATGTGTGAAGGAATAGTGGACCATAACTTTAACGGGGTATCCTGGCCTTTGTCACTATACACGCTGTTCGTCTAAACCTGTAAAGATTAAATTAATTTATAAAACAGTATTCTACTTCAGCAAATTATAGAATTTTAAAATGTAGATTGTCATAAAATATGTTGTTTTTTTGCGTATAAAAATTTCGTGTCGTAAGACTTACTACATTAGGTACTTTAGACATTTTATATTAAAGAAAACATTTTTTTCGGCAACACAAAAATTGACGCGGAAAATATAACAGTTTAGCTATTTAAATTAATCACTCAGTACATATACTGTAAACATGCAGCGATATACGAAAACCCCCATATAGGTAGTGTTTCCTTATTATTATAATAATAATAATTTCCAACTTTAGAAATTGGGGTGTTTAAATTGCATAACTTACGGTATATAATATTACAGAGTACACGACACTATCGCACCGGCCAAGTTTAATGTCTCTCGCCCCTATATATTTCCGAAACTATGTTGAAAATAGTATAATAATAATAATAATAATATTGAGAAGGTGTAGGGTTATTTCGAAGGCAGCGTGTGTGTGGTTTGTGCAGTGAGTGTAGTGCCGTTCGTAAAATTCATCGTCACCCTTCGTAAGCACCACTCTACGTCCACACTGGTACCTACAATATACAAAATATTATATGAACTATATGAACGTACGATAACAATTTCTGTGTTTGAGAGTAGCTCAACGACACAATAATGAAAATAGTTGGCCGAAATCATAGTTTTTTAAAAAAATGTATTTAATATGTTTATGAAAATTAATATTCTCCTTATAAATTCAAATTAAAAATGTATTATGCTATTATAACATTTTTAATAATTACTGAATACTGAATACTGATTACCTATACTTATATTAGAAAAGTATATAAATTGTTTTACAATATTTATACTTTTATACTTTTAAATTGTGTATTTTTGTTCCTATATAGTAAGTATGTACGAAAATACAAATAGTTAAACACAAGTACTTACCTGAATAAAAACATTACAAAAAAATGTATATTTTTCTAATACAGGGATGATCAGTAATCCAAGATACACGTATCTTAGTTACCTACAGGCTACAATTGTATCTTGTACATAGATATTCTTTTTAATCTATATGCAGTGTTTCAAAAAAATAATTTTATCATAACATACTTTATTCAACAGACCTATAATTTGGACTAGACTTTCGTTTTTATTTTTTCTTACAATAGTTTGTATTAAATATACGGTATTTATCATTATAATTATACAAATCATACATAATGCATTAAATTGCTCTATATATATCATTGTCTAACCAAATGGAATTCGTTTTGTGATTGTATATTATACAACTTTTAAAATACAAACACTATTATTTAATTGATTATTGACAAATAAAAGCTATATATAGGTTTATTTCTCAGAAAAAAAACTATAAATAACTATAATTTGTATACATAATTTTAAGTAGCGTTTTTTTCTTTTTTTTGCAGTTGCCATGGCAATTATATTTACCTAAACATAAAATGCTAAACGGTTTTTATTTTAAATAGGTATAACGTCATATAGATTTAATAAAAGAATATATTTTGTGTATTATATTATTGACTGAGAAACTGATTCTCTTAATAAATTATTGTTATTATTTTTTTTTTTTTTTTTTTACTTACATTTCTGAGTTTATAGCGTTTATACTTTTTAAGTTACTGACTTTTAACGTAAATTGTTAACATTAATATTAAAATATTGCATTAACCCAACATAGAATTATTGAAATCAGATAATGAACTGATTTCATTATATTTTTTTTATACTTTTATAGTTAATTGCATGCGTTTCCTATGTTTTTTTCTAATTTGGCATCGAATTGGTAAACTATATGATTTTACTGTAAAAATACCAAGTATAATTATAATCATACCACACTTTGTGGTATATACCTACATACAGGGATACAGAACCAACGAATAAAGTTTTATTATACTCGTTTACGCCTGGGCAATTTCCCAAAAATAATTTACAAATATTTTGACAATCTAAAATTGAAATTTTAAAACTACATAAAAACGATTTTTGGCCGACTATAATATTATTTTCATTTTTGAACCACCGTAGTGGCGTGGTGGTCAAAATAAAAATGTAGGCATACAATACAGCGGCGATTTCGGCGCTGAAAACTTAAACCAATTACCATTTTTTTTTTTTTTTTTTTGGTCTTCGTTGTCTTCACGCGTATTGTTTAATAGCCGAAAAATTACGATTCACGGACGGCTGTTGATTGGTTTGATGGGAAAAAGTAATTTGGACCGCTCGAAAGTGCTCCGGGCGCGCGTAATCGGGTTATTCCCAGACTTCATAAATATAATTCAGGAGTGTTTTTTTTTCTCTACACTATAGGAAGGCTCCCCAGAGACGCCCTATCGATCTGACTTTGGACCGCGCGAGCATAATATTGTACGGAGGATGAGGTAGGTGCGACCACGGTGCTGCTCGCTGCACCGTATACACTCGCACGCACGCTTTTCAGCAGCGTTGACGTGACGTTGGTCGTAACTACGAGTAACTGCAGCCGTAACATAATATTATTCGTTTTACGATACTATTATATATTATTATTATATTTAATAATTATTATGCCCCGTCGATCGCACCGAAAAGTGTCGTTGAAAATTTAATGCGGTGCGGGTTTTGCTCGTGTGTATTATTATTATACGCATAATAATATACAACCATAATAATAATAATAATATGCTCTCTTTAGAGCCGCTGCCGCAATAACGTTTATTTTAAAGAGTCCTGTGACCGACGCCACCGAGCGGATGCTTAAATTATTAACTAGAGAACAGACATAGGTGGGTTAAAAGCTGCTCCCCCTCCCACCATGGCGATCCCTGTGTTCACACACATACACACACACATGTATACACACTATACGCAGGTATACCGACACGTATAATACGCATATTATATTATATACTGAAGGCAGACTGCCAGACTCAAACGATACGGTGTCATCCCTTCAAATCGCATCACACCATTTTTCTGTGAAATTGTATGTTTTTGAATACGTTTTTTTTTTTTATACATCTATATAATTATTATATAATCCAAAGTATTTGTAACGCTATATTTTTCGAGTATACAATTTTTAATTTTATATTTCATTTTCATAATAATAAGCCGTATGTCAATTATATAAATAAAAAATAAAATAAAATAATACCTTTTTAGACCGTTTGATAATTTGTTGATAACAACTGATAGATATTATTAATTTAAATATGATTTTCAATAACAGAATATTTTTCTAAAAAATATTCATGTATAAATATCGAATATACCTAATACTATTTTTATCGATAATAAATAATAATTTTAAGTTGGCAGTGGATCGTGGATCACAACTTTTATCTAATCTTATGTAACGATTGCGTACATCCGGTTTATTATTTTACTCGCTGCTCGTCTAAACTTTAAATGCTTATCAATAAAATAAATCGTTTTCAGTATTCGATATTCAATATTCATGCATCGAAATTATTTAAAAAAAAAGAATTCTACTATCGATTATAAAATTTAAAATATACTCGTAATAATATATAGGTGGTCATGAAATAAATTTAAAAATCCTACAGATTATGTTAAAAATATATATTGTTTTTACTATTACAAATAGGTACTTCAAACCGCATATAAAAATAAAACGATTTATTAGGCAAATTAGTGTAGTCATGATGGTATAATATGTAGATCACTCTGTAGGTACACACTACACATACATTATACATATATGTGTGACAATAAACGCTGTCAATCTATTAACCGCAGCTAAGATTATGCGCACCTCTGCTGACGCCCACGGCTAACCCGTACCCACTATACTCATCACCGGGCGAGCTTTAAGATGAGACGTTTCACGAATAATTCGCCAGCGGCAGCGTCGCGCTTAAACCGTATCCGATCCACAAAAACGCCGTCATCAACGTTGCCACGGTTTTCGCGTAACTACAAATATTTAATACACACAGCCGTAGAATAATACTGCAGTAGTTATATTATACACGACAATCCAACGAGAAAAGCCTCTTCTGCTCTACTAATATATTATATATACCTATATTATATTATACGAGTGGCATTATTACTATGCCAATCTCGTTCGAAATCTTATACGAATGGAATAAACGTATCGCATACGTATTTAATATTATAAATTTATAATATAGTAATGCGATTACAAATACATAAGTTATATACATTTGAAAGATGCTTCGTAGTGGCTTTTCCACTTCTATATAGGGTATTATGACTTTTCTCGGCAGTTTTCTAGTTGTTCAAACTGGTGTAGGTATGATGTATACGAAATTATAAACCTATGAAAAGTCAAACGGTGAGATTTTTTTCCCGTTTTTGAGCATTGAAATCCCATTTTTAAATCGTATTTTTATCTCCGAAATGAGAACAAACTAAAACAATTTCCTTGAACTATTTATTGTATTTTGGTTGACAATAGAAAACTACTTTTCCTAAGGTTATTTTATTAAAGCTTAAAAGTCTTTTATTTATTTTTCAAATAAACTATTACTTAAGAATCGATTTTCAATACTTTACATCGGTCTGTCTTTTATCACGATTCAAAACTTAATGTCATTATTATTGTAAGTATATGACAATAGTCGATTGTTTAAAAACGTTCAATCATGATTATTTTGTTTTGTTCATTTTATAATTAGAATTCATATAATTAGTTTGATTGCTAAAATCACAAATGATTACATTTTTTAATCGAGAAAATGTTATAAACTTATTTTAACAAAAATAACCTGATTATTATAACAAAAATTAACACACAGTATATCGAATTTATATCACGGGTATGCCATTTAAAAATTATATAATACTCGTATGTTGGCTATCACGTACATAATAATATTATTTTAAATTCTGGAATGTAAAACTATAAGTATACATATTCAATAATTTTTAGTGCTGCAAAAATGAGAAGATATCGCTATTCACTGCAAATTTGATTAAACGTCGCAACCCTCTCAAATGCATTCCCGCCCTAAAGTGGTTACGTCCGGATGAGTAATCTCTCCGTGCTCAATACCCTCTCATTCCGAATAGTATAACATTATACTGAATAACCTGTCGGATATTTTGATAAAATTATGTAAATTTCCGTCTCTCGTTTCATTAAAATATTTTATTTTTCATGTAATCTGAATGTATAGAAATAGCGTGTACAATACTGTGTGGTCCATTCCGGTATTGGCATACTTACAGACCCTGAAAATTCGTGTTTTAGTCGAAACTCGTGTTCCATGCGGTAACCACAACCAGAACATTTTTAATTCACACTCATGCACACAGCTCGTACACAATTTTCACTGCACTAGTGTACTACCATTTACCACCGAGACACACAATAAGTGAACTGAATACTAATCAGAGTAGAGTAATGAAAAGTGCCAACGGCGCGGCTATACATGCAATAATTGAAGGTTTTGACTTCTGATGAATTAATTAGGATTGAGAAACGTTTCAAGAGCTTAGTCCACAAGTATAACAATTGTTTATGATCCAATTAGCTTTTGTTTTATTCCATTTAAAACTAAAACCTTTATATACACATATATATATTATATATATTATATATTTACGTTTAATTTTAATTTAAGTATCCAAAGTATTTTTAAACGTTTCAAACGATAAATATCTCTTAAACCTATCGTTTATTTTTAAGTAAGATTACCTAATGATACTGAATATTTTTTTATAAACTATATAGCATAAACTATAGTATATACTTTATTTAACTTTATATTATTATTAAAATTACATCGGATTATTCATGCCTAGTGAAAAATATTATTGAACCAGTCATTTAATATTAATACTTATACCTAAGTAATTTTTTTTGAAAACAATATAAAGTTTAATAATTTTTGACATAAATGTCTTGGGCCATATATTTCAAAACGACTAGACATTTTTAGGACACTGTATTTTAGGTTATGGTTTTGACGTTTGAGAGAAATTTAGAAACAAAATGTTTTGATAGAAAAAATGTATATACATCCCATATTATGTTACCATGTACACCCCACGTGGTCACGTGTTATAATAGTTTTACATTTCGAAAATTCGAGTAAAAAAAAATGTTGTGCAATATGTGTTAAATGCGATGAAAATCAAAAGTAATATTGAATGTCAAAAACACGTCAGCAGTCGACCAGTAGGCGTTTATAAAAAAAATATACCTTACATTATTTTCTACATAGTTCTTTAACCTATGCTTGGTTTCAAAAGCTATTCTAACATAAAACATTTATCATACGTTTAACATTGTAAAAAAAAAAAAAAAAACGTTGATATATAAAAGATATTATGTCTAAAGCAGTTGCGTATTTGTATTTAAATACTGAGCACACTAAGAAAGCTCATGGCTTATCTTTAATATATGTTTATTATTATTTTTTTTTTTTTGTGCAGTAGATAGTAGACTAAATTTAAAACTGTACGGTAAAACCTATATTCAACCGACCGGAAATTGAACGAAAATTGTATTCAGGGTAGTGTGTCGAAATTTTAAATTTCTCATTACTTTGCGATAAAATAAAAACCACACAGTTCATGGTTGTAACCTATAGAACACAAAAAGCTCCGTCTAGAATTGTTTTTAGAATTCGATGATTAATCGTTTTCGGATTTAAAAAGACAACATACCATCCAAGTGACCTATCCTAAATGCAATTTCCACGCGACTGAAGCGAGATAAGCAAGACAAGTGCCCAACAGTGAAATTAATGTTCCGAAATGCCACCCTCTTTTTTTAAGTTCAACTGGAAAGTGGAAACAAACAGTATTTTTAATTCAATAGCTACATTTAATTACGGTCAGTTATAAAAATGTCACTATTGTTTCTTTTTTTATACATCAAACTTTTAAATGACCAGTCATTTTTTTTTTTAACTTCCTCGTTGTAACTTTTATTATTTTAATATAGTTAAAAACTTATACTGTTGTAATACGATATTTTTTTTAAATAAAATATTAATATATACAGAATAATATATATCCAATGGTTAGAGAAGCCGAAACTTAATATATATATATATATATATATACATATTTAGTAAAACTACTAAAACTAATGAAATCCTACACTAAATACCAAATACAATAAACTTGTAAAATAGCAGACGTTCGTAAATATTGTTATTTAACTCGTTAAGTATTGATTTTGGTATTGCACCTACTAAAGGTAGGCACTGTTATAATATTATAATCCAATTCTTTACAAACTCTATACATGATTAAATTCTTGTCATTTTTTGAATTTCAAAATAAATATATTGGTATATTACCTACATATACTCGTAATATGAATTGTTTATTTTTAGCGAATTTCATAACATCACCACTGTTTTTTCATTATCATCGACACACCAATATAGAATAACCATTATTATTTATTATCTTATATTTCGATTCCACTGTTTTTCACACTTAATATTTGTGTCCACTAATATAATGACATACTGACGTGACACAAATCAAATCAAATGTTTTGGTATATAGATCAACCGATAACTGTTACGTATAACTCGTCTGTGTATTATGTGTTTTAGTTTGATAACTTATATACTGTTGTCAACAACAAAATATTTTAATTCGGTTTTAGTATACACCGCAATAATTTAACATCAAACAATGTTCCAAAAACACATTGATCTGCAGTAATGGTTAACAAATTGAAATTAAAATCGATAAAACAATTTTGAAATAATTAAACATGTTGATTAAAAATAACGACAACAAAAAATGAGACATTATTCGTAAACATAGTACAACCGGAAACATTTGTTATTATATTTTTTAACGCTTTGTAGTTTTTCTTTACCTCAATAAATGTACTAAAATCGGCAATTTGTCAGCTTCTGTATGCCATATGTTTATTTTTTATGAGGCTGTTTGATAATAAATCTGTTAATTACGTACAAATCCTTCGCAAGTGAAACGTGAAACAGCGATTAAGGCTTGTTTTTGACGAGTTGCCAGTATTCTGAGCTATTAAGTCAAGTTTGAAAAATAAACATTACCGTTAAAGAAGGCTATCATTGTTTAAAAAAAAACTAACAATAATACTGTTTATGATATTCATACTAACATATTTTTAACAACCAACTAAAACTTCACTAACTTGTACATAATCGGCATCGAGCTTTCCCCATCCCTATGTACTGAAAAAAACTTTTTGCTCAAAACAGATTTACAACAGAATATAATATACATTTATACATGCATATACGCAGTACTTGTGTAAAATTTTTTTATTTTTTTTTTCGCCATATTTCCCTTACACCGCTACAATCCATCGACATAAATTTGAATGCGAACCTTCAAGTTAATCTGTGATTTATTCCCTGGGCCACGTGAGCGTGTGCTCATATATACCCTGGGGATTCTGTACTCTACATTAATCCTCCCTCCATTTCGCTCTCTCCAACTACCATTCTCTCTCACTTGTCCCCTTTCCTCTATCTACTCTCCACGCCACAACATGACGCAGCCTCTGAAATTGAACTTCACCCCCTTCAGTATTGTTGTTGTTATTTTTTTTTACACTAAGCCACTCACCCTCCTCTCATAAGGGTCGTTGCCGCCATATGGGGCCCGATCACGTTCTTCGGAACTTGTGTTTAACACGTTTTCAAAAAACCATTATTTTCCGCAGGATCTCTAATTAAATGGTCGGCGGATGAACAGGTGCACTTGGTGTGGTTCCGGATAGCTCGACAGCATGCGCATTGGATTTCAGAATTGGCCAAAGTAAGAAGTTCTTAATAATACAATCCCAAAGTGTTTAATGAGAGGCCAAAACCCATTGGTTAAAAAATTGGGTCGAATATAAATTATAATCGTTAAATAAAACGACCAAGTATACCTAACCTTATTTTACTATTTACAAAAATCATATTCACTTAAATTCCCACTCGGTAGCTCAATAATCTTGACTCTCGAGTACTCCAAAATATATGAATAAGATTATTATAAAATATGTATAGCTAGGTTACCCTTGTTTGAACTTTAAACAACCTATATTAAAAATAAAATCATCAATATAATTATTACCCATAATAATATAATATTTAAAAATAGTAATAATAAGATTATACAAACTATAATATAATATCATAATAATTAGTTATTTATATTATATTAATTAATAATAATTCTACTCTTGCTTTTTAGTCTTTCTATACAACTTTACAATAATATACCTTTATACCTATAAACATGCAAATATCTAATCGTAATAAATGTGGATTAATATTTTATTATTTACGAATATATCAAAATTAAACGAGAATTATTAAATTTAATATTATATTACCTAAATATTAATATAGGTAATTTATTGTATTTAAATTAGGCATAGACACTAGCAGTACATATAACTAAATAATAAATTCTTCAAGTACGATTTATTAGTCATTTTTTTTTAATACCAGCTCATTATAGTAAGATTAAATTAAGTTTTTAAATTGTTTGCTGCAAATATTTAAAAAATCGTTACTTCCAAGTTCCAATTATAATTATTTTTATAATTATATTCAGAATTTAATATGGTAAATAAAACAGTAGTATGTTATCTACTAAAACCCTTTTAATCATTTATAATCGTTCAGCCATGAAAAACTTTAGTTAAAGACAATGCCTCACAACTTTTGAGAATACTGTATGGGTAGAATTAAAATTTACTTTCCTGATAAACTTAAAGTTGAGGATAAAATTACTTTTATAACTTTTGGCTCCGTGAAAGAAGTAAACTATTTTCTTCCTTGATTACTTATAAATAGTTATTAGATTAAGGTTTTTTGAAATAATTAAATAATATTTTTTTACCTAAATAAATTCAATTTATGAATATTATATTTTTGAATATAGCAATATTAGTTGTATAAGTACTTTATGTAATAATTAATAACTTGGTTATACAATTTTATGAGATAAAATCTACCTACTACGTTTCTTTTTCATTCAAATATATTATTATTAATGTAAAATTCATTTACCTATTGCTAAAATGAAAATAATATCCTTCAAAAATAAAAATATTTCAAATTTGAATTAAATTTTTACATTATTTAGTGTAAATATTATAACAAATATAATATTTACCTGTAATTTAATTATTTATCATGATTTTTCATTTAAATTCAAAAAGCAAATTAAACTTTTTTGTTTTAAGATTTTTTTTTTGTCTTATAACTGTAAAACTGATCAAATACGATAGTATCAAATTCTTACCAAACTCGAGAAATATTACAAGATTAATTTATCATCAAAAACTTGTTGTGAATGAAAATATTGTATTATATGTTTTTCCGTCGTAAATATCTCGTCACTGAATGTTTATGAAAAAGAAAAATAATAATAACAATATAACTGAAATTCTCTACAACATGTCATTTTATATTGAAAAGGTAATACTTCTGAAACTTGCTGGGCTTTGTGTTTTGACACATTTCTAAGTCCTACATAACATATTAACGTTTCGTTTGGCTTTTAGGATTTTCAACCACACGTGTACATAATAAAATATATTGTGTATTTGGTTCTAGAACAATTTCCTGTTTCACAGAACATCACCGGACGGTAACGAACTGTGGATGTACAAACGTTTAAGGGGTGAAAGCACATCTACGGTTGACTCCCCTCATACGTACACGGGCGCGGGAGGTCTAGTGATACGCGACGATCATTTGTTAGTCGTCAAAGAGCATAGCATTCCATTTTGGAAATTGCCCGGAGGTTATGTAAATCCTGGTAAGCATTTTGTACTTTAATAAGGTTTTATTATCCCGACGGTTGGTTCGTATTCACATAATAATATATACCTACGCGTTTACATATTTATGAGGTAATCCTTAGTGTAATTAAAAAACACACAAATGGTAATTATACGAATAAAAAAAAAAAAATAAAAATTAGTCGGTGAAAGTATAAAAGTGAAATAAAACTGATTTTTCGGTAAAAAAATATTCCGTACCTATATATTTAATAGGTAATTAAAATAATAATAGTCGTTAATTTCGTGTTTGAAGCTATTTCAATAAATTTTAATTTGTTTAGCTTATGTTATATTACACACAATTAAAATATAATTTACTAAATATACGATTGTCGTCAAACCATGGGTTTTCTTATTTTTTTTTTTTTAATATAGGAAAAATGTTTCTAAAAATCCTTAGGTATATGATATAATACATGGCTAAAGTAATAAATTTGTTTTTATGATTTTTCCTGTCCTTGGTCTTTTATTCGTGTACCAAAAGGGTGGTATAAATGGTATAATAGCTCTGATATTGTGACGAAAAAATATTTGATTATAATCAGTATAATCCGTTACCTATCATTTTTATTTTATAATATTCCTATACAGAATTCTCTGGTATTGCCACTAATGATCAATGTACACTGTACAGTGTTCATGTTATTATTTTACAAAATCGGAAACCCGATATTTTATTATTATTTTTTTTAAATATATACTACGGTGACCTGTCATATTTACACGCATGTTATAATTCGCAGTACATAATAATATTAATAATTTGCATTTCTATTTTCGTACACTACCCATGCTATGAGGATAAAATAACACGCAAACATACATGTTGAATGTTCGATAATATTACAGCGGATAACAATAATTATTGTCCGTCTATTTGTTACCATGTCGTGTAAAAGTATATTATACTATATAATTATTACCTAGAAATATATATTGTTTATAGGTAATATAATATAATATAAGTATTTATATGTAAGACATATAAATAACTAATCAAACTCATGTGAAAATATCAATTTTCTGTTTCATAAACGTACATCGTACATATTATTATTTTTTAATTTGTTTTTTAAGGAGAAAATATCGGCGAAGCTGCTGTTAGAGAAGTATTTGAAGAGACGGGCATCAGAGCCGAATTCGTATCTTTAGTGGCGTTCAGGCACGTTTTAAGTGGGAGTTTCGATTGTGCTGATATGTATTTCGTCTCAAACTTGCGACCATTATCTTTCGACATTGTGATTGATAAAGAGATATCAGAGGCTAAATGGATGAAGGTAATTTAGAATTGTTTTACCTTCGAAGGGAATGCTTATAAAAAAATCAAATAAAAAAAATGACGTCATTAAGCCCGTGACTCCCTTGCAGCAGATTTATGACACTTTTTAATAACCCTCCTGGTCCCTTCCGACAATTGAATCACCTATTATCTCGCAGATGTTAATCTATCAAATTAACACTTTCCATTGGCTCGTTATCTCTAACTTTAGATTGCTTCGACGGGGATAATCCCTTTATGTTGAATACTAAAAAAAAGTATTATTCCAAAAGTCGATATTTCAAGAGATGTACGAAGTTTTAAGGGTAGGTAGTAGATAGGTACTCGACGAATATTCCAGTATACAATTTTAATGAATGTAAAAACTTTTACTGCAAAAAAAAAAAAAAACAAATATTATTAAATTGTTTTTATACAAATGCAATTATTTTAAATTAAAAATAGCGGTATCTAATCGAAATTGTTTTAATTTTCTATAAAGTATAAGCCCAAATTGACATTTCGATTTAGATAAATTTTAAGTTTTCATATTGGCTTAATATTATTTAAATAAAAAACAAATATTCGTTTATCTATCAATAATTCTATCTATATTTATAAATGATATAAATTATAATTATATATTATATTATTTCAACGAGGATCACTCGGCATACTATTATTGATGTACTCGGCACTATCATACAGTTGCATAAAACTATATTTATTGAAATAATATTCATTAAAAAATATATTGAAACGTTCTTTATTCAAACAACTATAAAATTAAATTTTTCATTTTTTATGGAAAATACTTTTTATCTAAATAATATCATCATCTAGAATTCCTATAAGTCTTATTGACTTGGACGTATTCTATTTTTTACAATATATGCTGACCTTAAATAAGTCTTATACCTAGTTTTTTTTTGTTTTGTTT